>CAJQUW010006702.1:112500-201289 GCA_907163375.1 Prostheceraeus crozeri
GAATACACATTGTACAGACTATACATGCATCCCGTTTAACACTGTAGTAACACCAACAAAATGACTGGTCTAAAAAGACAATCCTGGTATAGATAAACAAAAAAGTGATCATTTCGACCGCTAGGGGAAATGCCCAAAATTTGTGAGATTAAATTGACCACAAAATCCTTCCAGCTCATCTTTCATGCTTCTTAGCATAAAAGGTGGAAGGCAATGATCTCCAAGGGATGCAGCTACTGTATAACTTCTTGTCTGCGGTTTCGCTTCAGCAACACACTGCCGACAGACTGTTTTCTGCAGCATTAGCGATATTTCCCCTTTTGTTCCGGCAGATACAACTTTGATGCTGTTTGAGAACTGAATGAGGACCAACAACGTCCTCGCTAGGTTGCATTTGTTGCTTTGCAACTTAAGAAAGGGAGTTACCGGTGAATGAAGACCGGTTTGAAGAGCAGTTGCCTGTCGATAAACAAATTGTAGTTATCAGTCAAACATTCATGAAGGTGAATCAGGCGGCTAGCTGACAGCAGAAGACCAGATCTATAGCGGTGAACACATTCACATTCTGCAGGTCTGAGATCAGAATTAGATTGTGTTCTCCTTTCCGCTCCATCTCGAGAGATATTAGCGCCGGCTACTTCTTCATCACCGGAGGCACGTGTAGGACAATCAGTATTAATCTGCATCCATATCCATAATCGACACAGATACTTTGATAAGATGTGCCAACGTCATCGACATTTCCTTCACCTTCTAATCCGGATAATTCATCCACCATCTGGTCATACACCTCTGGGTGCTCATTGGTATCTAAGGAAAATGAACACTCCTGATGCTGGATTGGTTGTATGGTCCTGTACGGCTGTTACTCGATCATTCATTTGTCAGCTAAAAATCTCACTGAGCGATCAATGAACAACACACTGTGTCTATGCCGTCGGAGATATTTCATCCATTTTTAGTGATAAAGAGACGAAATCATGTAATGTACACACGCGTTGTCTTTGTGCCACTGGAAATCCATTGTTAGAAAGTACACTGATTTTGGTATTTAAATTTCAAACTAAATTAAATATTGAGTTTCGATGAATAAATTTTATAATTGAAAGACTTGGAGAAAACTTGAAGCATCCAAATATATCACATATTTCAAAATTAAGAGTCAGTCGTGAAAAATGTCTTCTCCTGCCAAGCAGGTATAAGAGTAAATATCTGCTGTTAAATATTTCTCACTGATCCGTAGCAGAAGTAGTGTTCCGCCATTTGTATGACAGGTGTGATGCGCTGCTAATAAGATTGCTGCCCAATTCATTTCGAATTTCTGCCAGTAGTCGCTTGAATTCCGATTGTTCGGATCGTCTCGAGGTCTTGTGACGGCACCGATGTCGTAATTTTATAGTGTGCGCTGTATTTTCATAATCTTTTACAGCCTCATTGTGGGATGCACAAAATAAGGTACATGCTCGCGAATAATAGTCTATTCGATGGTGCCGACGTTTCGGACTTCGTCCTTTCCCAGACAATTCGGAAAATGCACACTGCATTGCATGCGATATTCAATTGGTCTCAGAGAACTCCCAACGTCGCACGTAAGCAGCAACGATTTATTGTCTGTCAATTCAGTTATTACTTGCGTGGCATCTTTAATTGGAAAGATGATGCGTGTGTGAAGTCAGCACCGCCACTCAGCACCGCCGCCTTGAAAATGGGTGTGCCACTCAAATAAACCTAACAGATCGACGATGCATTTGTGCGTGCCAGCATGTGCCACCCATTATTTTGAAAGAATTCCGTCAGGTCGGAGAAATCGCTATATATAGTAGAAAGTTCGACATGGTGGTGATGATGTGAAGTTAACACCGCCACTAAAATTTTATTTTTAAAATATACAATTGGAACATACGAAATAAACACAACAACGTAAAATGAAAATTTAGTGACCCGGAAAGTTGGCATTTTTCATTTCTCTTGGAAAAACGAATCATAGACTCGTGAAAACCCTGATCGCCTACAATCACAGACTTATATTTTTATGATAATGCAAATTGTAAAGTGAGAATGTTACTCAATGACTTATTACTTAGGTAGAAGAATCCAAAATCAATGAATTTCTGAATTCCATGACCTTTATCAATTGTCTCAAGTCAAAAATGAAGGCCCTGAAGCATTCTACTATTGAATTGACAGTTATTGTTCGTGGATTGCAAAAGGTGTAAAAATCAACTTTTCAGTAAGAGGAGCAATAGTATTGCCGATCTAGTGTAGCGATCATGGCAGCAATAACGCTTTAAGCTCTGAATATGGAAAAAGACTTAGAAAATGAATGAAGGCATAAAAGTCGGATTCGAGGCTACTGTCCTGACGCTGCTCTCATTTTACTGGGTTTTCAGCTGTAGGCCACTTGTGGAAGCATGAAATCGCAAGACGCATAATGTTTCATTTTCACTTCTTAGCCAATATATACTCTTAAAAGATGCCTCGCCTCATTTTTGAAGCACTGAATCCAGGTCGGTTGCTACCTATCCGAGTTTTGATACTTGACTTGTATGAGTTTTCTTTTCTGTATGCATGCATGCTATCAGCCATGGATATCATCGACCAGGGCAATCCCTGCATCGACATGCACAAAAAGTTAACTTGCTTCAAATTACAACTATATTTTAACAAGTTCAGTTTCATGCAAATTTCAGAATTCTCACGCCGATGAAGAAAGGATGAGGATCCGAATCGTCCGAAATTTGAGAATGTAAATATTGCTTCTATCTATCACTAGAAAAGGTTTTTCAACTTAACATGCTTCCATTATAAGTTTTTTAACTATTTATGATACTGTTCAGTGTGAATTGATGATGAAAATCGGTTTTCCATAAACTTATAACGTCTGACGAAGACGTGCGCTCTCCAAACCTTTCAAACTTGAATTATTTCTTTGTAAAAAATGTGCTATGTGGATGCAGCTACAAATCTTCTACAAACAAGTCTGTGATGTTTATATGAGTTGCCTTAGGTATGCATGACATTGTCAGTTTTTGGCGTTAGTTGCGAATCTTTCCATAAAACATAAAGCAGATACCGCGTACAGTTAACCACCTACCTGTGACTTGGGTCGCTTCCCAAGGAGACGCTGACTCCTCGCAAATGCTGTATCCTATCTGCATAGGGCTCAATTATGGGTAACCGAAGCTTGGATGTATCTCGCTTTGGAAACATTGGTCCATTATGCTTTGATCCGAGCTGCAAGAGAAATGGTCATAATTATTCATGTTATAGATCACAGGATAGGCAAACTTCACAAAAGAAGGCCTACTCGTACAATTGACAGATTAGTAGGACCTATAGATATTTGAGAGCTTCCTCAACGTACCTTCCTTGCAAAGCTGTAAACTTATTCTTTTTCCGGTCATGTTTATATCTTCACTAATACTTTTGGTTAGTAAATAGTCATTTTCTAAGTCATTGCATTTTCGTCATTGGATTACATATGAATAGTAGCTTTGGTTTTCCTTTTGTCCTGATATTTCAGCTTTGCTGACGTTACTATATGTATTATGTAATTTTCACCGTATCAGGAAATGGGTCTCAAAGTTTTTATGATGAAATTTCATTTGTGCGTTCTGAACTTTTAATAGATTGAATTTCTTCCAGGCTTAGTCTTGTATTTATTTCGTTCCCGGGTCTTCGCAGTTTTTAGCAATGTCGTGTTCATAACAACAACCTATAAAAGCAATCGTCCATTTCATGCAAGATAATGGATGCATCTAAGTACTGCAGCATATAGTTTTGAGAGACAATCCTAACATGAAATGTTCAACAAATGCATTTCGACGCCAATCAATTGAACAGTGAGATAATAATAGAACGCAGCACGAATGGCAATCAACGCAGGCACTGCGGCAGACATGTCAGGATGGCCGAGCGGTCTAAGGCGCCAGACTCAAGCGGTAGCTTATGAGATTTCTGGTCCCCGAATGGGGGCGTGGGTTCGAATCCCACTTCTGACACACTTTTATGGATTTGAAAAAATGCTATCTGAAACTATGGTTGCAGATAAGCATAGCACTCTAACGACATACTTTACAATCTTTTCTAAAAATTGACCTTTTAAAATTTGATTTTAAATACACAGTATTGCATGTACGTATATCCCAGCCAATTTCAGTTTCCGCATGCGTTGCTATGAGGTGATTAAAGATGATTTAAGTAGCCAGTAATTTTATCAATGTCAAGAGAATTGCTCTTTCATAACACGAATTGTAGTACTTTTTGACATTGTAGTTGACCAAATATCACAAAATTTGGACAGAAGATTTCAAATACGCTAAAAATACAAGTGACAGAATTTCTGCTCAGTGGCTATCATACTTTTAGAGATTTTTTGACAAATTTTGAACATCAAAACTTGAGAACTTAATCGCGATTAATTTTAGCATTGGACATAATCCAAATTCATGATAAACACTATGTTCAAAAAGATGGCCTTTTAGTGGGAAACACATGAAACACCGTTGGCATTGGAATGCGGGATTTACCGGGAACATTGTCCCTTCGCATAACGACGATATTTTTGTTTTATACCAATGCTTATCCAAATATTTCATTATTCTTATTATCGCATGATGAAGCAGCATCTGCGACTCAGGTGACGTGATATTTGGAATACTATTGATACATAACTTTGACAGATTAGTTTTTATTCATCTCACGTTATGCATCTGCCTTACCACACCGTATCTGCTTTACAGTGGGATTAATCATTGTATTTCGCTTACAACGGGGAAGCAAAGAATACAAATGCCTCCCATGGACTTGCTGAATTCACGAAGAAATGGTTATTTATCAGAATTTTCACATGCATTATATTCAAATAAGACCAAAGTTGCTGTCCCATGTTAAAGTTTTCCTTTTATGTCATAATAAGGGTGTCTGAAACCAATGATTCCAAGTATAAATTTCGCTTCAATTACGTTTTAAACTAATAAAATTTAAGAAATCAAGCCTACACTACAAAGATGATTGTCCAACAAATCAGACAATTATGGTCTTCGCCTATTCGTTCTGAGAAATAATCTTCTATGTGAGCAGGCTGTCATATCGTCGAAAATTTGTAATCTTCTTGTGTCAGCTAGTTTGACTTATCAACTTCATTTTCCTACAACATATGCTACACTGTTAAGCAAAATGGTTCGCATTGAAGGTACGGAAGGGTTTGTTTCCATAGGTCCGGAGAGTCACTATCTGAGAGAAATGGTCATAATTATCGCGGTTATAGATCAAAGGATAGGCTACTTCACAAAAATAGGCCTACTCGTACAATTGACATTAGTAGGACCTATAGATATTTGAGAGCTTCCTCAACGTACCTTCCTTGCAAAGCTATTCTTTTTCCGGTCATGTGTATGTCTTCACTAATACTTATGTTATTAAATTGTCATTTCTTAAGTCATTCCATTTTCGTCATTGGATTGCATATGAATATTAAAATCAAATGAAAAGTTCATTTTCAAACTTCATTACAATGAACACTTTCTGAAGATTGATAAAACCAACATCAGCGAAGATTCTATATAGGTTAGTATAGTGTCGTATTTGTGTCCTCATTATTGGAAAAATAACAGAACAAATTTTGATCAAACTTGTTCGGTAAATTGCATAGAGAGACCAGACATTGTCATCTTTCATGAAAACCATGAGCAGAGTTGTGTCAGGAAGTTACACTAATTTTGAGACACTTTCAAGTTGTACGACTTCTATGATCAGCTCTCTAGCTTTCTCGAATCAGTTCCGTGCATCAGGATGCACAAAACTGACACTTCTCCATGTTTAAGACTCCTCACAGGTTCTTGGTCAATTGATCGAAAAACACAGCTCGTTTTATGTGTGCGAGACATTCCGGCCTACGACGTAGCTCATCCTGAGGCGACTATACGAATATTTTGATTTTCACTTTCTCTTGATATTTTGGCTTTGTTGACTTTGTATTATGCATTTTTCTCTGTATCAGGATATGGATCTCAGAGTTTTCATGATTAATTTCATTTGCACGTTCTGAAAATTTAGTGAATTAATTTCTTCCATGACTTTCAATCGCGGCATTCGTTTGGTTTCTTTTAGCTTATTTTATTTTGATCCCGAATCTTCGCAGCTTTTAACTATGTTGTGCTTAAAACAACCAAGTCAAAACATCGGCCTATAAAAGCAATGGTCTTTTTCATGCATCATAATGGATTTATCTAAGTATTGCAGCCACAGAATTAGATTGTTTAATCGCATCACTTTGTTAGAAGTTCAAACTGATTCAAAACAATGGCACATGCAGGAACTTAATAAGTGGGCAAAAAGAAATTTTTAATACCTTACAGAGATAGGAAAAATAGTCGTGCTTCGCTTGCGGATTGCTCTGAATTCCTTCAAAATGCTCCGATCGCCACGATTCCTTCAGATTCGAAGAATTCAGATCATTGCCCAAAAGTTTTCTCGATAATGTTGGGCCCTCCGATCATTTTAAAAAAGTTAGCAGGCGCATGAAAAAACGTTCACAAACTTCTCTGCAGAACTTGACATCGTCTGTCTCTTTGGTGTGTGATCCGGTTGATAACAGTCACTGAAACTTTGCACAATTTGGCGTGTTTTATGTTGAACAGGCTGCTCATTGTTCGATTGCTATGGTATTTAGTCAGGAGATTGTGCCATTTCATTTACGCTACATGTTCCAATGCTTCCCTTCTAGTCAAACGGAAGAAGAGATTGCAGCATATAGTTTTGAGAGACAATCCTAACATGAAATGTTCAACAAATAGATTTCGACGTCAATAAGTTGAACAGTGAGCTAATAATAGAACACAGCACGAATGGCAATCAACGCAAGCACTGCGGCAGACATGTCAGGATGGCCGAGCGGTCTAAGGCGCCAGACTCAAGCGGTAGCTTATGAGATTTCTGGTCCCCGAATGGGGGCGTGGGTTCGAATCCCACTTCTGACACACTTTTATGGATTTTTCATGATAATATTAAAAGGTTATATTATCTGAAACTACAGTTGCAGATAAGCATAATATTTTTATGAAGTCTTATACAATCTTTTCTAAGAATTGACTTTTTTAATGTTTGATTTTCCAATTTCATTTTCAATTCATGCGGACATCATCCAGATTTTATACATAAGTGCATATTTCTAGCAATTTTATTATTCATTACTCTACATAATTAGTTATTTTCTTGTCATATCATTTACAAAGAACATGCTATTCAGAATCATGTCTCATAAATTTTGAACCCTTGATATGCGGACCCTTTTATACCCATATTACGGACCATTTTGCCTAACAGTGTGTACTCAATGAAGAAAGTTATGTTTCGTTATAGAACATGTAAATGAATTGATCCTAGATGAACTGAAACGGGGAACTGTGCGAATTCAGACTATGACTGAAGAAAGTGCGGATCGCATGCGACCTACAAACTTAGGAGTAACTCATTTATGCTAGCCGATTTCGTGAGAAACTTTGCCTGCTGAAGTTCCGCATTGTTTGAATGACATAGATATCTATCAGTAGGATTGTATCGGCAGATAACGAGCTCTCAGCTGGTGTGACTATTTCTATTATGTAACTCACACTGTTTCTGTACTTCAGGCGGTCAGCTTAACAATGTAAAGTCTGCCATTTTAATCACTAATCAAGCGAAAGTATCGGTGATTATCACCTACTCACGCTAATCCCCCAGTCTCTCTAATCTGCAGACTCAGAGAACGAACAGTCTGTGATTGAATCTTCGTCACGTAATTTGAATGATTCTTTTAGTGCTGTCCAAAACATGAAATGAATTTGCCTAAATTGCAAAAATATCGACTCCATTAGTTGGATTTATAACATCCAGCGGTGAAGATGTGTTGCAGTTGTGAATGCAAATCTCCATATAGAAAATTAATCCTTTCTTAGCATCAGTAAGGACTGATCTTGAACCCGCCATGCAGTCGCAAGAGATTTGGTGACCGGCGGATTCTGTTTCCAAAGGCGATAAAACCTTGCAAGTCTATCCCGCAATGATTGACGGCTCAAGTGAATACAATAAACACTGATCGCAAAGAGATCTCCATTCTCTGAATTTAGTGCGAATTTTAAACCCCAATCACAGCATGTGAGGGCTTAAATATACATTGAAAGATACAAAATACTTTTCTAGTTTAATTCTGCAGACTTTCTTGGTCGACCAGATCCCTTCTTCTTTTTAACATCTCCTTCTGCTTTCCATCGACACCACCACCTCCAAACAACGACTCTCGATAGTTGCAGCTCTTCGGCAACACTCGCACAACTTCTACCACAACGAATCATTCCAATAGCCATACCTCTGGTAAACTGATCGTGTGCCATTTTATTTTACAAAAGCTGGATTTCAGTTCACGTTTATGTTCAATTTGTAAAAGCAATTGTGACAGTTGTATCGATATCAAAATTTGAAATTTGACCACCATAGATCTTTCTCCATTCTCTAATGTGTTGAATGGTAATACATAGAAAGCGCGATATTGCATCATACCTGAGAAAAAATGAAACAAACTTCAATTCAAGCCAATGATAGTTTGTTTCATTAATTATGTCAATGAGTATATATTCTACACCCAAACACACATTACAATGACAACGCATGTCCACGACTTAATATCTTTTTCATTGATCTAGTCATTTATCATTATACAGGAAGCGGCATAAAAATGTGACTAAATTTGTAGTTAACAAATGAGGTCTCACTTTGAAGTCAATACACATCTCTATTATCATATTCAACATTACAATCATTTCATTTGAGGATACACAGTACGAGGACTCAGAAGCTAAGTAACTAGATCAAAAGAGCAACGAATGAATTGAAAAGCTACTTCTAACTCTTCACTTAATCATGTCTTTCACCATAGTTTCAAATGATCATCAGAGCATTTTGAAGGAATTCACAGCAATTCGCAAGCGATGAGAGACTATTTCGTCGATCTTAGGAAGGCATCAAGAATTTCTTTTTGCCTACTTAGTGAGTTCATGACTTCAATCAGCTGCATCCCTACAGTGCAGTGATGCGCTTAAACAACCCAATTCTATGAGTCTTCTTCATCAGTCATTGCAGTTTCACTCTTCCTTGAGCGCTGCTGCTCTGTCTCAGTAATGACTCCTGTTATGTGAATGTCGCTGCATGCGACTGGACATTTGTATTGAAAATATTCACTGATGGCTGTTAGTCGATGCGACAAAAAATTCTTTTATTTGTTTGTTTTGGCTAGCGTACCAAGATATCTCCAGAACACACTCGGTTCATTTCTGATTCATACAAGTTTAGCCTAACAACATTAACGACATCCAACTGCGTTGAACTTATAGAAATTCAATAATTTATTAAAAGATGGAAATTAAAGGACTCGAACGGAATGTAAATCCCTCTGGGCGTCTAGTTTGTATATACTTGCGAATGCAGATGGTGGATGTACTCACATCATCATTGAATGTTGTACTGTACATGGAGCGGGCCAATTGTCGTTTGGGAAAGAAGCGTGCGCTCATATCCACCCAATGAGGTTCGCTCTTGTTAATGATGGGCCTTGCCTGAAATAAAAGACGATGTCATTAGGAAGTCCATCTGGTATACTAGTATTCATGTACAAAATACTATCTAAGCGAAGAGAAAACATCGACTTGCATGCCTTGTAGGATTTTGAAATTTTTTATTACCTTAAAAATTATTCAAAGATATTCATTGCAATTATATTGACGATAGTTATTACGTGGTCAACACATTGTTTAACTGAATGGTTTGTTATATCTCACACATTCTTATCATCAGGTTTCCGTATATGAAATATGTCTCAACCTGTGACTTAATATATTTCCATGTTTGTGGATTTGCGTTATTAATTTACTCACCGAACTTATAATTGTTTGAGAACAAAGTTACATCAAGATGGACAAGTCATAATTGGCAGAAGCAAATTTTCGCAATTTATTCATTTAATTTCAACAGAAGCAGTGTTGAATTTTCAATTACTTGTTGTATTTCTTAGGTAAAGATGTCGACCTTGAGTATTGGCGGAATTCAGAACAAAATTCTACTGAAACAGATTTTAATGAATTGAACAAAGGAATGTTCAAACGACACATCAATGAAATGTTCGGCTATTTTTCACTTAGAACTTACTCATGCATTCTGGCAAAACACACTTAAGTTTCGTCTCCGAGTCACAGAATCATGATTTAATAATATATAAGAATTTGTCGATTATATTTGTCCTTTTTAATTTCAAAACATGAAAGGGACAAATTTATTCAAAGACCCCAATAGTGATTTGACTGAACAGTTGAACCAGATTCTGGATACCAAATGTAATTGATAAAGGCGAAGATGCGGCTTCAGTTCGTGGATACCAGACGCGGAATTTACACGCAAGAAGAGGCCTGCTTCTGAGCAAGAGACTACATCAATCCCGTCTGAGGATTTTGAAAGAGAGAGAGTTGTAAAATGTTTTTTTTCCTCAATTAGTCAGTGGATGGAGAATATCAAGCGAATTTATTTCAAAGTTGAATGTACTGTACCATCACTTGGCTATCACCTTCCGAAAATTGTGCGTTGTAGACCATTGTTAGTTTAGAAATAAACAAATAAACATTGCTTCTACTCAGCAGCATTTGAGACAAGGAGCCTTTCTTCCATGTGGCCGAGTTGTCATTTATCCCACTCACTTTTTGTGCTGATTGTTTAGCAAGATTGCAGAGTATATCTATTTCAAGTCCTAGGTTTCACACGACCAAGGTTTAAACCATGTTCTCCGGGACGCAGAGCGAACACTCTACCAAAAGAGCACAGCGCCGGTTAGCAATGAAAATCTGACTCAAATTCCTCAAGTTGACAAATGCAAATATCTGATATTAAGAAATATCAACTAAAATCCATCTACAAATTCATGCAATGGGTTATTTCCTTTACATGGCTGATGTACTAATTATGGACTTGGTGGGCCTAAATGAGCAGGCCGGATCTGGGCTTGAGTATTCTGGATCTGACAAAATGACACCGCCAGGATTTTTCAGAACGGGTCAAAAATGCAGTTCCATTGATATCTCCGCATCACCAGTTTTGTTAAGCCGAATCAGCAATGCATTTCCAAACAATCTGCTTTAGCAGAAAGTACCATTGGGACATCAATGACAACTGATCGACCTCCGACGAAAAGGAATGACCGTTTTTTGAGGATATTTCGTAACAGGTAAATTCAAAATTGTGAAGAACGTGTTGACACAAAAAATCCGAAAGATACTGTTGAGAGGACACAACCCTGTATTTTCAAATTCTTTTCGATGTTCGATGTTGAATCGAAAACGACATCGATTAGATAAAATTGCTCAAGTTTATTGTGGGAATCCTTCTAAAAAAAGGCGTTAGGCCCCTATGTTATAAGGAAGTCCAAATACGTGTATAGTAATGAGGATAACTCGCCTACATAAGCCGTGTTTGTCAAAGCAGCTGTTTTGACGTGGTTATGCAAGAGCTATGCACTTGATGAACTTGTAAAAATCTGTTCCTCACATTATCATGAGCCTACATTAATACGCACAGTTTCTGGAAATAAAAGCATGTTCAAGCACATAAAGATCATTATTAAAGTATAGCTTTTAATCACGTTATGGATATCATAGTAATGACGCAATATCATAACACCATACAATGTAATGATGCAACCAGATAAGAAATGTTGCCTAAAAATCAGCGCTTATCAAATTTCCGATGATAACGACACTGCCTACTACTTCGCATCATTCTGAGAATTCGCAATTGCTGGAAATCACTATTTTGACATTTTTGATATTTTCGACAATAGTACTTATAGTACTTTACATATTAATCAAGCACATTTAACTTCATTTTCTTTAAATAACTATTGTTGGCATGATTATGGAATATTTTACTATTTTTTCTTTGACAGTTTTTCTTCTATCATTTTATCAATTTGAACCCCCTTCAAATCTTACTGAGGGGAGGTTATTGGGTGAGAAGAATTGCTTCATATCAGATGAACATCTGCTGACAGCAATTTCATGAATAACAACAATATTTATAATTAGAAATTCCGACACTCATCGTGGAGTCAATCTATTTGAAGATCTTCAACCACCTGCACGATGTCGCACAGGAATCAACAAGTATTGTTAATGTGAATAATTTAAATGAAAATCTCATCCCTTCCAGTGACCAATTCCACAGATTACATTTATTGTTAAATTTGCTTTGTCGTTGTGAAGGTAAATATTCGCAGTTTCCACAACTTAGAGTTTGAGAATCCACATGAAAATGCTTTAATTTTACTACAACATTGGACAATTTCTTAAATGGATTTCTGATTCAGAATTCAAATACGACAGAGTTTATTCTCCAATCTTCATTGCTTACAAAACTGAAATGTAGAATTCATTGCAAACGTTGAGAGCGCATTGAATTTTGAAATCTAAATGATTGATGGATCGCAACATCTCAATATTGCTTTAATGGTTTAATTTGAATTCAAATTAATTATTTAATTGCTTTAATTGTTTTAGTGTCTGTACCAGCTGTTGCATGTCACTAGCAGACTGCAACTGTATTGTACACTGGCGATCCATGAGCTGATCTATGACAAAAGGGAGTTGTGCTCAACTTTACAGAGAACTTTCTAGCACAGAAATCCATCACGTTCATAAAATAGTCGGATTTCAGCATCCTTTGTCGAAAATCTTCAGTCCTATGTCAAGAATCACTATCAAGTCTAGTTCACATTCCTTGACATCAGCACTACTCAGTAATCTGAGAAACACTCTATATGAATTTTCTCTGATGCCGACAGCTACTGAAGCAATAAAACATTTCCATTTAATGGACACTATTACTGGGAAAATGTTCTAATCCGGCAGCAAGAACAAGTTTCTGCAGGGAACGAGGCCGAAAGTGAGACTTTCACAGAATGATGTACACCCTATGCCTACTACGAATCTGCACGTCTGCCGAGTTCTAGTGAGTTCCTCTTCTTGTCAGACAGGATCAAAGAAAAACACGTATGTAAATCCAATGGGACGCAGATTGCAGTTTTTGGCTAAAATGAAATTTTGTATTTTTTCTCTGACTAAACGAAAAGTACTAAGCCCAGAGTCATAATTTTTGACATGGAGTGTCTTCAGGTCATTTCTTCAATTTTCATGCACCCCTGTGTATAAAGCTAAACACATTTAGACTTGGCGAGCCTCTTAATGTCGGCAAACACAAACACTTTGAGCAACTTTATCCACATTCAACCACATTCTCACATACATTGTCGATCAGAAGCATGATAATAACACATGTACATCATAGGAAATGACCTGAAGACATTCCATGTCAAAAATTATGATTCTGGGCTTAGCACTTTTTGTTTAATTAGAGAAAACATGGAAACTTTCATTTTAACCAAGAACTGCAATCTGCGTCCCATTGGATTTACATGTGTTTTACTTTGATCCTGTCTGACAAGAAGAGGAACTCACTAGAAGTGTACATCATTCTGTGAAAGTCTCACTTTCGGCCTCGTTCCATGCAGAAACTCATTCTGGCTGCCGGACTATTCCTAACATGCTATTTCAAGCTTCACCAAAATATGTACTTCAAACTACTAATGAGTTATTCTGAGACTAAATGTATATCAATCAATTATTTCGCAATTTACTTAATGTTGAAGTAAAAATTAGAAAAAATCCATGTCATTTTCAAAGAAATCGTTTTTAAGTCTCTCCAATTTGAATGATTAATTGTAAATCAATATATAGAAGATGGAAATGACCTTTATTGGTCTGCCATGATTTAAAGGCAAATATATGATATTTTCACTTTAAATCATAACGTCAATCATAAAAACAGTTTATGCTTGCGAATTACATTCATGAGTGACTACTTTTTGTAAAGATTAAATTAATCAATTACCAAGAGCATTGATCACCTCATTCTTTGAAAATTAATCCTGACATTTTAATGTCGAAAATGTTGATTTACAATCACTTCGTTAATAAACATATCAATGATGCTGCAAACGTGATACAAACACAACACGATGAATTGCACCAACCTTCTTAGCGTTCATGATATTCTCCTGGTTGAAATCTCCGCTCATTGTTGAGGTGTTATAAACATTTGCTGCCACCTCTTCGTCATTTCCGTAATCAAAATGCGACGACAATTGAACATTCTTCTGTGGGATTCGGTTTCCAAAGTCTATCGGTTTTTGTGCCTGAAGAATAAGAAGGGAATGATTCATGCGATGAGTAATGAAGACTGCCCTCAGTAACTATAATACTCAGGACTGTCAGCAGCTCAAGGGTTATTTCTCCTCGCACCGCTTCTCGGGTCGATGCACCGACATATGTTGATTTCGACCAATTTGATATTTCATTGCATTATTTCAGGTCCAATTTATTTCAGTCTATCTTACTTATTCATAACAAATACAGAGAGAAAAAGATTTGTAGGCAGTAATTACAGTAAATATCAACACTTATGATAAAAGACAGACCTTCCCTTTCAGATTATAAGAACTTATTTCTTGCTGTTTTCCGGCATTTAGGGACCAAAGACACAATTGTTTGAAGTACATTACCAGTAACACTGGAAGCTTCAGTGGTCTGATAATGAATGACTGGATTTCAATGCATGCAACCACATGCAAGCTTATAATCCACCAGCAGTATTACACCCGGTACCTGGACATTTGACAGTGTGATTCATGAAGAATTATTCGATAACTTATTAGTTGTCGGTTAGGCCTAACGCCTATAAAGAACTCATATCTATTCCAAACTAAATAGCACCAATGCAAACATTTGCGGGTCTAAATTTATCAAGTGAATGTAAATAGAAGACGCTATCTGCTTATAATTTTGTATTGATCGACATTCACTTCATTGAGCACTTGAGCATTGGGTTCTAGGAGTCGTGCACTCTATACTTTTTACGGACACTGTATATTATTAAGTCTAGGTAATAAGTCTGTTGCTGAATTCTCGGCGGCTTTTGTTCTAAGACTTTGATTGTAGCTGAAGCTTGTTCTTCGCAATGCATAGGTGCTATGAAGGTCTCCCAGTCGGCTTGGTAGCAGTAAGGGCACATCCACGCACATTGGTTTTTAACTCACATGTAGTTTTTTGAAACACTTCTATATTTCAAACAAGCTTCCAGAATCGGATGTTCTAGCACATGTATATATGAATTTCGCAAGAATTGTGTATTCTTGACCTGTATCCTTGACTATCTATCACGAAATTATTCCATATCTTACATACGCTATCACGCGTATTGCTCCTCAATTTATCCATACGCAAAATATTGTTAAAATGCGGATAATTGTCTACTTTTGCGTGATTGAAGAACAAAGTTAATAGAAATTGATGAAAGACAGTACCGATGCGCGTCATCGGGAAATCTTGCTTATCCGGACTACCGACAGACCTACCGCATGATTTGCATGTATAGAAATCGACAAGGCGAATGATATCTAGCGATCTAAGTTGACCTGCTCTGCCAACCTTAACCAGCAGGCTACAGAGACGCCGCCCTAACCCGGCCGGTTTTGACTACATTGGCTGCTGACCCGGCCCCGGCCCTGGTCAAGTGTCCCCGGCTTCCGACCCGGCCTCGGCCACCGAAAATCCATATCACACACAATAGTACTTCAGATTGGATGAAAGAGTAAATTCAAAGTCAAGATAAGGTGGTCTCCCTGTTTTATGCTGTTGAGCAGTTTGTTTCGAAATCCCGCGATCCTGGGATTGTACAATATCTAATCTCCCACATCTCCACTTTCTCTTCAGTTCATCGAACTGAATCTAATTATTTTCTTCTTTTTATAATGTGTTGATTCTATGCAATTTTGAATCGTATTCGAGATCATATGTTTGAATTCAGTGTGATTATTTGAAATAAATCCAGTCACATTATGTACCGCATGTTGTGATGAAAACATTTGATAATATATAACTGTGATGAATGTGTTCAGTGAATCAGAATGTGCAGAATACAGATTGACATAGATTCAATTTCACCGATTAAGTTTTGTTTAGACACTATTCAGCTTGCCATCAAGCACATGCAATATAATTTTTGCAGCTGAAGTTCTCCTCAATGTCTATATCAATGTCAATGTCTTATCGTGTCTAGACACCTGTTCAATTGATAATGCTAACTCAGACGCCGCCATTATTGAAAAAAAATTCAGATTCATTTGTCTGAAATCGGCAACTTCCCAAAATCTATTCGAATCCGCCTTGAGGTTTTATCGCAATTCACAGAACAAATTTATTTACTATCTGTGACTGCATATCGGCAGCAGATTCCCAAACAGTTTAAAAGGTACATTGCAAGAGGATTGTGTTAGTTATTCCATGTGGGCAGCGCAATGTCTTTAGAAAAACTCCAATTAATATTTCTTTACAAGGATAGCAAAAATTATGCAAAATCTTTTTTATGACCAAATTCACACAAATCATGTTATCCGCCCCCTCAGTTACACCGCTCTTTACAAGCTGCATTAATTACATCGCCAAGGTTATTGATGACAAACAACACGCTCCTATGAAGGCCACTTTTGGGAATATCTTACTACTGTAACAAGAAATGTACTTCTGTGTATATCAAGAACCTTACTACTTCAATTACAAGAACTTGTTCGGAGGTTTCCGGTGTTCAGAACGGAATGGCATTCATCGTAAAGAACGATTTGGATATATTCTGCTTGTATTTTCAACCTTTATTTACTTCTGTTGCTGGCGACTCTGCCTTTCGAGTTGATTATTTTAATAGAGTAATGCGGTAATTGGCTGTCCTTGACATTATTGTTATTGTCATGCATGTCAGCAGACTTGTCGTGACTACTTTTCATGATAGCGAAGTATCTGTGTCACATGCGATGTGGAATTCGTGAGTAAAGGTTGCACAAGCAATATCTGTATGTTTTAGCATATTTCAATTACACGTACACTTAAACTAGAAGTCTAAATTTCCTGACATTTTCTAGGAAATTTTCACACTAAGAAAAATGTGATAACATCAAACAGAAGGCTCAATATATAATGAGGTCGAGGTCAAATTACAGTTGCACAACACCCAAACAATAATAGGCCGGAGTTCTTGAAGTTCTTTTTCTGTCTTTCATACATTTTCAGCTTCAAAAAGGGGCATACGTTGAACAAGGATGCTCACAACTTTGTCAACGAGCTTGGAGCCTTTCTCCGTTAAGCGCTACTCGTTCACCCGGGTGATTTACAGGTCACCGACGTGGCCGCATTATCATCGTGGGGCAGATCATCTTCCAGATTCCAAGAGCTCCTACAGCGAAACCTCTACGAACTGCATAATCTTCGTCGACTCTGCATTCTGCGAACTATTTGTTCCGGAGGGTAGTTAACTTCGTGGTACATGCAAATCCCGGACCACTACTGTCTCTTCAAAAACATTTGGTTCTCCTGAATGTTATCTGACTTTCGCTTTTGTGACGTCAGCGTCACGTGCTTTACGACGTTTCGCTATGAACCATGCTGTAGCATCTACAATGCGGCAAAAGGGCTGTAATTGCAATGTCCCCGTGTGCATGTTTTTGGGACAGATGCATCGGGGAAGACATAAAGTTGTAGTGGAAAAAGACAATAGTGAATCAGGACCTGCAGATACCACAAAGTCAACAGCTTCCTGGTCAAAGAGTTCACAGAATGTAGAATTGATGAAACATGCACAGTTCGGAGAACTTTGCGGTGTTGACGCCATTCAGTTCGGGAAAACCTGGGAAATTATTTGGCTCATGATTGCAATGCAGCAACATCGCCAACCAGTAAACCACCAGGCTGGGCGGAGAGCACTGAGCTGAAGTCTTCCAACTCGCCGAGAAACTGGTAAGTATACCCTCGGATGACGTATACCGTCCCTTGGAGCCAGATGTCAGCGACTAGGTTTCGGGAAAAGCTTGCAGAAGTTGATCAAATGTACGCGAAAGTGAGGCGGAGGGTAGCGGAGTGAGTCATATGAAACAGTAGTGGCCGAAGCCAAGTGTCAGGTATCATTGCGCTTTCGGTAATCTGCTAATTTTTTATCCCCGTTCTTGTAGAAGGTGACATAATTGAGAAGCTGCGTAAGGTGCTATGTCGCGAGACGACTTGGGCGTTTATTAGATCTGCATGCATGTGCAAGCCCACAATTATGATGCGAGCTGTCCGAAGGTTCATGGTTAGATTGGCAGCCTTGGGTCGCACCGGTAGACGTGCATACAACAAGCGAATGTGCATGCAAGGTGTTATACCACAAGTTAATTGTCAAGATGCGCATGTCACCAGATTTTGCAGTCTACATAATAGAGATTGCATGCGCAAGCACCGCCTGAAGGGAATCTGAGCTAGTTGAAAGGCTGGTCCCGTGATGAGACTCAACGACGGAAGATGGACTAAGACGGTGACAGAGTAGACACCTCGAGAAGAAACAAGGAAAAGTGGCAAGGTGGAGAGACGAGTTGCACGAAATCGGCGACAACTGGAGGAGACTGGCACAAGATCGCATTCGATGCAGGAGGAAAGGAGAGGCCTTCGCCCAGCAGTGGGTCAACAACGGCTAGTGATGATGATGACTATTTTTAGGATGATCCTTAGAAAGGAAATTGACAGGTAAACTTGAAATTTTGATGGCGGTTGTTTCGGCTTCAAATTTGCTATGGTTTACCAAGCGTACATGCGTTCAGGCATTATGTGTTTTGTTTAATTAGGCGAAGTTGAAGTTTCATTGGTAAATTTAATGCATGAATGCATTTGACTGATAGCCTATCATGTTTCTACGTGCAACACCATGAACTATACAATTTTTGATCTTGACAAATGATGAGCAATAGAAAAGAGCAGTTTCGAAATATTTCCTAAAAATTGTGAGCTTTTGTCTGGAAGTTTATCCTCAAATTTTCAAACGTGTGCCGATTTATCAGAATCTGTTTTAGATACATGGCCATAAACGCCTCAAAATATATAATGCTTAATTGTACGACGTTTGAAGGTCTTGGTCACGTACAAATGAACCAAATCAGACTGTACAAACATCGAAGAGCATACTATATAAAACTATGTAAATGTAAATATTTAATTATTTTAAGTAATACTTTAAGAAACAATAAATCTTGTTTGACCTAGCATCAAAGAAGCACATTAAGAAAGCCAAATTATATGGCAGTGCGAAAGTCTATTTTGCATTATTTACATTTAGATTTTGCATTATGCTCTTTGATGTTTGCTGATTTGGATCATTTGTACGCAACCAATGCTTCTGGAATATCGGACAATTAAACATTTTATACCTATTTTTTGAGGAACTTTTCGCAAAAAGAAATGTAAGAACAGAATATTGTGCTACTCATAACTCGTCAGATGCTTTTAAAATCTGCCGAATTTCAGTTGATCTACAGGAATATGTTTAGAAATGAATCACAATAGTGACTTGAAATACCGCCACTTTGATACACGAGTTTGCAGAAAGGATTAATCAGCTTTGAAAATTAACAGATGACTGGATTAAAGTAAACATTCAAAAGGTTAGATGAAATGTTTAGTATAGAAACACATTTCATCAAACAAAGACATTGTTATCAAAGTTAATTTATTTTTCAGATTAAAGAGATCACCATCGTTGAATTCTTTTCATTCAAACAGCAGATCAGTGAAGTATATCATTCATTCACTCATTTTGAGACAGTGTTTATGATCAGTGAAAGCGATTCTAGCGATCAAACTGATCCGAAAATTATCTCATCATTCAATCAGTTAGTCGATGCAATCACTCACATTTATTCGGAGTTTTGTGTTGAAGAGACACTGCACGTACGAACGTGTGTTTATGCGATCATAGATATGTTTTGTTACACATGATCCAATACAGTAGGAATAGCAGTAAAGTGCTGTCAGCTTATTTAAGCCTAACAGCTACGTGCGTTTTCTCACAC
Source organism: Prostheceraeus crozeri (assembly GCA_907163375.1). Taxonomy (NCBI): domain Eukaryota; kingdom Metazoa; phylum Platyhelminthes; order Polycladida; family Euryleptidae; genus Prostheceraeus; species Prostheceraeus crozeri. The sequence continues at coordinate 132,497 of CAJQUW010006702.1, forward strand.
AATCAAATCAATTTTTGAAAAATTGGAAAGACAGTGTAGTTGGAAAAAACACAAAACTGATAGCTTAAATGCGTCAATGCTTTTAAATGCTGCATTGGATATGATAGTGAAATTATATATAGAATCGTGTTCACAAAATATTGCATTCATATTGAAAAATGATGCGTTTCATCAACGAGTTCTGTACAGAATCACAAAATACCGCATTTTCCGTGTATAAAACACACCCAAAACTCACGTGAAATATAGCTGAGATGTATCACGCAATAAGAAATATACTTGCCGCGTTTAGTCATATTAAAAAACAGAAAACACACGGGACAGTAGCCGTAGTGCCTACGACTAGACCTTTTGTTAAACTCTACAGTGCGCGACAGCAAGTTGGAAACTTGGCATAAATCTACGGACACGTACGTTTTTCAACACCTTCTAAATTTTTTTGCCATTAAGAAATATCGACAAATTTATAATCATCTGAAAGAGAATTTTCGGATCTATCATTTGAATGTTGTTGAATTAATTATTTTTGAAATCGGTGGTTCCTAGAGGCCCACAAACCCGAAAGCCCCAAATTTTCTTTGACTTGTTTTGAAAAGCGCATAAATCAATTTGAAACATTCTCCTTGTGATATTCAAAACCGTCACAAGATTGGCTTTCAGAAGATATATAGTTTGAAAGTGTTTTCTCGAAGTTTATAGACAATATTTTGAAAGTAGTATAGATAGATCATGTTGCGATTTTTTCATTTTCAGAATGTGTTGCGATAATAACAGAAATAACGCTGTTAACTAACTGGTGACATTTATTTACCTCAAAACTAGTGTTTTCTGCGTTTGTTGGGTAAATTTAAGGCCCTTCGAAGAAATATTCTGAAAATGAAAAAATCGCCACATTTTCTATCTATACTACTTTCAAAATATTGTCTATAAACTTCGAGAAAACACTGTCAAACTATATATTTTCTGAAAGCCAATCTTGTGACGGTTTTGAATATCACAAGGAGAATGTTTCAAATTGATTTATGCGCTTGTCAAAACAAGTCAAAGAAAAATTGGGGCTTTCGGGTTTATGGGCCTCTAGGAACCACCAATTTCAAAAATAATTAATTCAACAACATTCAAATGATAGATCCGAAAATTCTCTTTCAGATGATTATAAATTTGTCGATATTTATTAATAGCAAAAAAATTTAGAAGGTGTTGAAAAACGTACGTGTCCGTAGATTTATGCCAAGTTTCCAACTTGCTGTCGCGCACTCTACTATCAGGCTATCGATTTTTTTAGTTTTGCACCGTAGATTGTTTTTAGTTTAATAGACTGTCCTTTGACTAGTTGAATAATTCCATTGTTTTTCATTTTTCTAAGGTCATGAAGTCTGTGAGTAAAATTTCATCTTTCGCTAATACCATGTGCAGTAATTTTCAAAAGAATTCAGCATTATACACGTACATGGAAAAATACGGTAGCATAGTCGTTGAATTATGAAATCAATAGTTCAGTAGCACACTCAGCATGCGATGTCATCAGCACTTATTCAAATTACAATGAAAGGGACAATAGAGCGTCAACCATAGATAACCTGATGCCTGAACTGGTCAATGGACAAAGCGTTGATGTATTTCACCGATGATAATGAAAATGTAAATATCTGTGGAGATCAAGTTAAACAGATTATGTCAAATGAAGTGGCCTCTATGAGTTGAAGCTTTTTGGTTTTGTGTCGAAATTCATCAACAAGTTCGTTGTTGTCAAATTGGAAACGCAAACATTAACTTTTGATGATAATTGAAAACATGATACAGAAGGCCAGTGAGTCAGGAAGAAGACGAAATAGTCGAGAAAAGAATGTTGGAGTCAATCAAACTGTAGAAGATCTTTAATATCTTGATACATCTCATTTTATTGCGATCGGCTCTCAGCTGACGTGGAGTAATGATACAACAACAGAGAAATCGGCAAAAATACACATTCTGTGTCGATTTTATGCTTCATTAGCGGAATGATAACACTTGTACTGCGTCATTTTGCTGAATTTCAAGATGCTGTTCACAGCTTATACAATGCAAATATTTCTATTATATTTCTGTGTTGTATGTCAATACTGGAATTCTTGCTGCGTTCATTTGCTGAATAATAATTTGCTTTTTGTAAGTGGATATTAATAAGGTCCATTCCCACCGGACACGGCGTGGCGCGTCTCTCGCGTCCAGAATTTTCGTTCAGAACCTTAACAAACCTATGGGCTGTTCACACGACACGCGCGGGACCACGCGTCCAAGCAATTTCAGCCGCCTCACGGCTTGCTTTATCCCCGCACTGAAGCCTGACACCACAGGTTGCCAGATGTTCGCTCAGAGACATGACTGACTTTTGACATAGCTATCCGACAATGCTGACCTTGTGTGAGGACAATTTGACCCAATGAACATCAAAATCCCGTATCAGTACACTGTCATACTTTGTCAACCATGAAATCGAATTCACGAACACATTTGGAGATTAATGATATTTTATTTACTGCAAAACGAGTATCGGAAACGAAGATGACGAAATTGTTATTGTTCTCAACCTATCTGATAATCTTCGATAGAGTGATACGCCCGATTACAATAGAATAGACGATGTCAGTTAACAAAGGTCATATTGTGAGCAAAGTCAATCCGTGCGTCAATTCTATTTCATGATCTGTCACCTGTCCCTTGTTGTCACCCCATGAATGAAAATGTGTAAATGATATGTGTGTCCTTAAAAACGTTATTATCTACAAATGTGAAATAACAAATGAATAGTTTTCGCAAAATTATGTAGTTTATAGCAATCTCCATATCCTAGCGATTAATTTGCAATGTTAATCACTCAAAAATATGCCGTACTTAATTTACAACAGGAAAAATAACTTTAGCAATGTTGGTCTCTTCCATCTTTCTTTAATTGTTCGCTACTCCTTCAAGCATTGCGATGAAGTCATCAAAACGCTTCATATCGTTTATTTGACGCAGATCGCAGAATTCTCAACCAATTTAGTTGAAACGCACTTTATTTAAAAGGAAATTTCACCAAGAAGATGATGGTGGTATCTACTTTGCAAACAGCAGCCACTTTTCCTTCTTGAAAATACTCCTTTGTATCGCTCATGCTCATCGCAGTGCGTGACAAGAGTCGATATAGCTTACAATTGTGTTGACAGTTTGACAAAAGGATTGATTTCACTTGGTTTTTATGAATAGCATTGACTGTGAAATATCTGATATTCCCTTAAATCATACGACAACCACAACTTATAGCTTTTGATACTCAAGAGAATAATTTCTGCTGATTTACCCAACGAAAATTGACATGACGGAATGCCTTTTTGTCGCCATATTATGCTGAACTCAGTGCTCTTCTCCGATTGAGACTATTTTCTAAACTGTTGGACGAACAAAGCTCATCATAGAATCACTCGGATATTGCTCTAAAATGAACTGTCCATAGTAATACTTCAATTCATAGCGAACTGTTCTCATCTTCTGAAACTTGCAGATCTAAGAACCTGATTGCATCACACTTTGTTCACGCTCGTAGATCTAATGCAAAATGTATTTGTATTTCCTCGAGAATGTGTCGTTTAGATATCATTTTCGAGTCATTCTACTTGAAATGTTGCATCTGATTTCATGTAAATTCTGAAAGCTGAGACGTCATTTAACTATCTCGGGAAAGTGTCATATTATGGTGTCTTGTATGGGCTCATTCGAATGCATGTAACACAAGGAATGGGAATATGTAAAATTATTCAGCAATAAGAAGTGTCCATAATGATATGGAATTTGTAGTTGCATATTTCGTTATTTTGTGACATTCCCCTCTCCCGCCCCTCGCCACGCGGCTCGATGAAAACAGGCATTTTGGTTGGACGCGCCGCGTCTGGTGTGAATGGACCTATAGACTTCCCAGTTATTCGCATTTCTACAATTTGCGTTACGATCGGCCTACGTATTTTCAACGCGGCACTTTTGCGCCATTCCCCTAATCGGGGGCATCTTAGTGCACACACTAGGCAGTCTTGAGTGATTCTCTTGGCTGGAAGGTTCACATAGAAAGTGCGCGCAGCGATTGTATATTTTGCGTCGAATCAGATCTTTTACTACTCCTGAGTAGTTTATCTTAATTTGCAATGTTTCAATCCGTTCTTTTGATACAGTATGAATGCCCTGCTTTCATAGGCTTATCAAAAAGTGACTCTGACAGACTATATGCTATTCCGAGGCGATGTTTGAAGATCAAAGGTTGCAGAGATTGAAAATGCCGAGGCTACAATTAGACTCATTATTCCGTGGCTTTTACTCACTGGTCGAATTTCTGTCCCACACTGTCGAACGACTATGCCACGTAACTCGTTCTTTCCGGCGATATGTATTCTCAGGTCATCCGTATTTTGTGATTTGTGATCCGTGTTTTGTGTTTTATCCGACATTTTGCTTAACGAGTTTACCGCTACTTTTATTTTTTTGTAATCAATGTGGTCTTTGCTATAATTGTATTGACATGCTTTTTCTGATTTCAATTTTGCTACCCAATAAACATCTCTCTCTATCAATTGATTGCTGTGATGTTATTTTCCCTCTAAATAACCAAACAAATGGATATACTCCCATTGAGTAGAAATTCATATTAGGTAACCTGAGTTATTTTCATTACTTTCATCCATCCTGTTCTAATGGACAGAATAAGTCATTCCATGATAAATCCCATTACTATTGAAGCATGACAAATCAATTATTTTAAAGCAAATTCCATAGTCAGTGACAGTGTCGCAAGGAGAAGTTTCAATTTATTTCATTTACGCTTGTCCATCGCAGTGTTTATTAATGCATCACCATAGTACCCATATAGTTGAAAACGAAAAGTAACAAAAGATTTTAAACACTGCATTGTACCGGAATACACACATCTTGAAGGCATTCAGTGGAGAATCTTTTTGTTTTTGTGTATATACGATGAGTTGATTGTGACCGTATAATACTGCTTTGACGTGCAGTGACAGATCAAATGGGAGAAGTCGTGATCATACATTGCACTTATGAAATTGAATGCAACAATTGAAAGTGATAGTTGTCGCTCATGAAAGTTAGACGAGGGCGAAGCCCGAACAACTAACTTGTTCTTAGTGTCTGACTTTTACGCCCCTCTCAAATGAAGCTGCGAATCTCCGACTCTCTTAGGAAACCCATTTATGCTTAATCTTGCCCCTCATTGTTATATGATGCCCCTCGTTGATGCCCCTCGTTGATATGATATTCACTTGTTTATTTGAAAGGTAGGAATCTCTCCTCTCGTTTTGCCCGTCACCATACAGCATTCGATACGGAAAGTAGCGCCGAACAACGATTATCTAATAATTGAGATTCTGTCAAATTGTCAAACTTCAAGAAATAACAGTCAACAGCCCCTCATTGAATTTGTCTCACACCTCAACACCGCCTCATCTATGCAAACTTCGAAACACCAAATAGCTCCCCGCATTAATTGCCAAACAATGAGCTAGGTGTGGTCAAATCGCCCATCTCCAAAAATCACAGCAGCCCCTCATATAATGTGGCGCCATTCAACTTCACTGAACAACAACCAATTCACTGAACGACAATATTTCAACTGTTGGTTGTACGCACACTAAGAACAAGGAATGATGACGAACTGGAAGCAGTGACTTCTGATGATTATCGTGTGTTGTGTGAAATGTCAACAACAGGTTTAAATAACGATGAATAGTTTCATGTTGACATCTTTCAACCCTAGTTCCTTCCATTGTCCACAAGTGTTGTTTTTAAACAAAGTTGAACTAAAGTGAAGGGAGGAGGACTAGCCTATGCGCCAAGGGTGTCCTTCAGCAGAAGATAGAAGACAAAGAAGCAGAAAATCGAAGAGGGAAAAGTAGTGATGATAAAGGATATATACAGTGGCTAAGTAATGTGCTAAGCAATTTGTAACAGCAGTGTAAAGAAACATAAGTGATGGCAGCAAACAGGAGGATTATGATTATAGGCTGTACTCGTAATCGAGAAACGCACTCCCTTGAATTTCAAATATTATACTTTAAATTATACTGTATGGAGAAGGGTAACGTCGAGTCAAAGCTCGTTTTTTCTTTTCCTTTTTAACTAACGGATTTGCAGAAATTCAAGGGAGCGTGTTTCTCAATTACGAATACAGCTTATAAAGAAGCGTAAAACTGCATAACCAAGTGGGCTAGCTAGCGGAAACACTGAAAAGATGGGAGAAATTGAATAGTTAGAAAAAGGGGACATATAAATGATGACAGCTTAAGACACAGAATTCGACAGTCGTCGCCTCTTCTTCTGTTTGGCTAGAAAGAAAGCATTGTACCAGGCAACTCTAATGAAATGGCACAATCTTCTGACATAATACCATAGCAATCGAACAATGAGCAGCCAGTTCAACATTAAGCACGCCAAATTGTGCGAGGTTTCAGTGACTCCTGCTAACTCTTTTAATATATATCGGAAGCACCAATATTATCGAGAAAACGTTTGCACAACAATCTGAATTCTTCGAATCTGAAGGAATCGTGGCGATCGGAACATTTTGAAGGAATTTACAGCAATCCGCAAGCGATGTACGACCATTTTTCCTATCTCTGCAAAGTATTAAAAATTTCTTTTTGCCCACTTAGTAAGTCCCTGCATTTGCCATCGCTTTGAATCAGTATGCTCTTCTAGCAAAGTGATGCGATTAAACAATCTAATTCTGTTGGTTGAGAACTGGACCGAACACTACAGTAACTACAATATATACAAGGCCATATTTAATAAACAAATAAAAGACGGACATAAGCGCACAGGTACGTGTATTAATTACAGCTGTCTAGATCACGGCCGCGACAGTCATTCATCAAATTGCCATACAGCTAACGTACTGAGCGCCTAACATAACGACTGCGCAGTCACGTTTAAAAGTCGGAATATTTAGGAGCCGTGATAGCTGAGAGGTCGACGAACATATCAAAAATCAACTGTATTTAACAGACTGCATTTTCAATTGACATGTGATTTATCAAATTTATCTCACCAACCGATTAAAGAGCTCTTAACCAATCAATTCTTGTAAATAACCACTTAACTGAGGCTAAATTTGGATATAAAGCATACAAGATAAAGCCTACAATCAGATTTGATGTATTTTCAGTTGTGCCCACCATTACTGGACTTCACATAAAACATGTCTACAACATGCCAATTCGATTCCATGTGCACCAAACATTGAGACAAGCTATATAATATAGTTAATACTGTCATTCTAGTTTTCCGCATGAATCATCACGTTATGAGATGTCCAGTTTTTCTACGATTGAACGTATAAGATAACAATGACTTTTATTTTTTCATTCTAACCAGTAGTGATTTTAGAAACCATGGCAAATAACATCACTTGATAAAGTAGGATGCAACGTGAGATTACTACTGATTTAGATGTTAACGGTCAAGGCGATTAGCCGCTCCAATTGCTGAATCTCAATCTGAATGAATATCCATCTGCCCTGCTAAACTTTTTAATTCGTCTTAACAATTGACTCATAAGAATGACATCATTATACAAATTTATAAAAGAATCGCCAAAGCAAGAGAATTCAGCGAAATAAGTGGACTGCTAGATTTCTAAATGTTGGACCCAGACTTGTAAGTAGGCTGGGGCTGGGCCTGGCTTGAATTCATCACTTCCATTTTGCTAACTCGCAACCATCCATTGCAGAGTAGTTGCCTTTCTCATTACTGATGGTCATTACCAGAACTAGTCGTAAGGGGTCAGAAAAGTATTTTTCTTTTAGTAGTGTAAATTAAAGTCTGAATTCTGACGAATCAGGACATTTACATCACCCCAAATGTGCACGGTTAGTAAATTTGAGATCGTGAAAGTAAAATTGAAGAGCGATTTGAAAAATCAAAAGTTCTTGGAATAAATTGAGTTCGTGAGAACAGTGTGTTTGACAAATGTTCATGTTTTTGATGTTGCGTAATAAAGTAGACAGCTAAAGTTCACATTCTTTCTGCAATTCACTCTAAAAATACAAAAACAATATAAGAATTCACAAAAGAAATTGTTGCTAACTAATTTACGCATCATTTTGTAAAGATCATGACAAAATTGAACTTCAAAGTCGCAAATTTATATCTCAATATTGCGATATTCTTCAAATTTTGTCAGGATTGTATAACAAATACACTATTAAAAAGGCCTATGTATTATATATGAAAAAAGGCATTAATTACAGGCCGTGAAGCTCGAAATGACCCCATTTACAAGTCTGGACTGTCCCTAACGAGATTTACAAAAACCCTGACTTGGTAGGACATATCAAATATAACTCCCTCTAAACCTTTGAAATATGTGAGGAATTTACCTTGAAATCAATAGTAGATATTGGCATCCAGTAGGAGTTGACAAGTTCCGATTCATTGAGATTATAATCTCCACTTTTATTCACACTCGTCGCTTTCATTCTCTGGAACAATTTTTCGTTCTCAAATCGTCGCAGCGGCCCGTACAGGCGCTGAAATCTCGAATTCATAGCTTCTTGAGACAAAGTCGTCATGTTTCACCACTATTGTAATCACACAGAGAAAAGAAGAGACACACAGACGGCGTCGTTGTAATTTCCTTTTTACCTCCTTCACATTCAGAAGATGGACGGGCGAGCAAAGAGGTCACGATGAGTTTGAAATGAATTATTCACACGATCTCTGATCAGAAGCGGAGATTCACTATTCCTACGACTCTCCGATGAAAACTTAACGTTGCCGAGGCTGCACGCCGATCCGATTGGACAACGGACAATCGCGTGGATCAGTCAGAGCGAGCACCGATTAGCATGAGATTATCTCTAATCTGTCAGGACCAACTCGCCAACCATTGCCACTAAACGATTTTTTGTTTTAGTATTGTGTAAAGCTGAAAGTGGAAGGACAATGAAGAGAGAGAGAGAGAGAGAGACGGTTCACCTGAAGCAAATGATTAATGAGTACAGGAGAACTCCTTTGAGGATTAGTAGACAGGAGAGTGGAGTACGCGAGTGCTAATTGATGACTTCAATATATTCTTCATCTTCGTTGAGAGTCGGACAATAAAAATTCGTACCGCCAATCCGGTTTCCTGATCAAGATTCATGACAACAGACGAAGGAGGGAGAAGATCTCCACAATAATGAATTCAAGAAGATGAAAGTTTGAAGAGGCGCTGAATATTCTAAATAATGAAAAACACTAGATTTAATTAGGAAAATGCAAATAATTCGGGACACGAGAAGTATTTACATTCGTATTTACAGGTTAACAACAATGAAACTAAATAAACGATAGATCAAATTGCCATGCAAAAGATGTGCGGCTGGTAGGATTCGAACCTACGACCAACTAGTCCTTTGCTCTACCAACTGAGCTACGAGCCACTTACGCGACTCTGTCAATGGCAGGATCAAACCCTCACCACCGCACATCAGTTGTCATAGCAATAATAATCAATGAATAATAAGACGTCACAATTGTGACCACCGACATTAAGGCAAGTAGCGGGGATCGATTGTCCACCAAAGGATCTTAAGCCATGTCGTGAATGCAATTAACAACAATGAAATTAAATAAACGATAGCTCAAATTGCCATGCAAAAGATGCGCGGCTGGTAGGATAGAAGAGTAAGTTTTTCTTCTGTTATAATACAACAGAATCATGCAAATAGAAATATGATCGATGTAAAAAGTGCCGAAGAATTCATAATAAACCTGTTAATATTGATGATTATGAAAAGATACCTGTTAAGCAAGAATGGAAGCCGGCCTGGTTTATCAGGTAAATGAGTAAACTCCATGGTTTGACTTAATTTTGGCGATTTTACTCATTTTGTAGAGCCTCTCAGACATCAAATGCTGAATTACGTGACTCAATTCAACTTTTATATCGAAGTTGATGATCTGAACTCAATCATGTTTCAAATCTCATCTCATTATGATAAATAGTTTCTTTTCTGCAAAAGAAAATGTACGAAAATTGCCATGTGTTTCACAATCCATAGATATTTCTTAAATTTTACCATTGGATTCCAATGGGAATCCTTAAACCTTACCTATAACCGAAAGCGACTGGCTGTGACACTCAAGATTTTGATTTTTGTATTCAGCGTTTCAGGATCTACAAATCCATGCTATTAAGTCCTTTGTGCGCGAATTTAGGAAGAAAGTGTCAGTAGCTCCCGTCCGAAAGGTGATTGCACTCGCTCTCAAAGAAATAACACTGCTGTCACAAATAGGATTTAAAAAACATGTTTCTGCAATTTTCTAAAACAGATAACGTGATTTTTTGTGTCTTAGGTTTTTGTTTTTGTTCCAGCATTTTGCATCTCTTCGCTTCAACTGATCAGCATATTAAATGTGTCTGTAACCTCACCAGCTGTTTACCAGTAATATCGATGACATGTTGTTTGCAAGGTTACTTTGTTGCATGTTCATATCATGCCATTTATAATTGCTGACAGCTGCTGGGTTTCTTGAAAGTACTCTTCCCTTGTGAACCATGGATTGACAGTATAGGATTACTAATTTGTTTGTCTCAATCTGTTCTCGCCATAAATAGAGAACATCAAAGGCGCCTATCAACCGATCTATCTCACTATTCAATTACTGGGATTGCAATTATGTATTAAAAACATTGCCAGTTCAAAGCATGTTTTAAAACACTGCTTCAAACATTAAGAAAGCATCAAGGTTGTTTTAAAGCATGTTTTAAACAAGTCTTTACAACCATGTTTACAGCAGAATATAAATTTCATTTTCAGAAGCGTTGTTTTAAATCCGCATCAAAACTGTGATTTACAACCCTTTGACAATATAGCTATTCAATTGATGTCAGAGACCTTATCGTGTATTTAGTAAAATATCCAATAATGATAAGTTGCGGTAATTTGTGTCTTAGGTATACTGAACTTTAAATCTTAATGTCGACTATCAAATGCACCTGAACACCAAAGGACATTTATGAAAGCCCCGAATGTGTCATTAATACAGTACTTTTTTAGTTTGCAAAAGTAAATCCTATGAAGACGTTTATGATTTTTTGTAGACCCTTTTTAGACCTTTTTTATTTTTTTTTTTGAATTATTTTACCTCTACTATTTATTACGAACAAGGCACATCGAGCATTTTGTGACCAAACCGAAGAGCCAGTTGCATGTACATAAGGATGCATCCCAAGAACTATTGTATTCGGCAGCACATTCCATGACCTTGGTTACATAGATTTTGTAATAAAATGTTAAAAAATAAGTTGCATAAAATATTTCTAAATTACATTGTTATTGTCATCTTATTGAATCGGTAAATAATTGAATAAAGAAGCTGATATATTAATGCGTTTGCTTATGTTCAGATCTAACCACGCATTCTACATGCACATTGCTTAAAATTGCTCACTCAAATAGGGCACACTATGCTGGTTAAATGCTGGTTGAAATGAAGAGGCTTTATAATAGTAATCATAATAATAAGCATCTATTTGTAGATAATCAGCCACGGCTGATCATAATACATACAAAGGGATAAAAAAGCATATAAAGGCATTAAAGTCAGTACGAAAAAAACGCGATACACAAAGATGAAGGAGGAGTTCTATATCGATCATCAGTGCAAATAAATATAATATGAATTTCTAATTTTTGATGATATCTTCTCGACTCAGCGCTGTGGTCTTCTCCTTTCGGATCGTCATCTTTGAATGAATCTTTTGACATATATGAAACATATCTGGTGTCTGGTTTTTCTAGCCTTTTTTCATCAAAATGGCCTTCATAATATAATTCCGTGGTTGGAATCGTGGCAGGTAATGTACTCTATCTGTGAATTACAAATGATTTGAAATTGAAGTGTGATTATATTGTGAAGTGCTTTGTGAATTCTGGGCCTGTTTTACACGTTTGAAACGAAACATCATTTTCTGAGGCCATTAAGTTCATCAGCTTAATATTTCAGGAGACTGTCATGCTATAACATTGACTTGAAGATAAATCATCATCCAGACAAACTGATTTCTCCGTTTAGATAATAGGAATGCAATATGAAGTATTCTTCATCAGCAATTTCCACTCAGAGGCTATTGTTGAAATTTCTGCTTCAATCTGAAGAACAAAGCAGAATAGGTTGTTTAACTGTCAATCAACTTCACAAATAGTTGAAACCTATTCCAATAATTCAGGCAATCATTAGGACAGATTTCATTTGAAATTATTCTGAATTCATATAGTCCAAAATGCATGGGTGCTCCGTTTTGTAAATCGTTACACAATCCAATATATTACTGAAAAATGTTCTTTATCCTCATCAAATTTTATCGTGAACTGATTATCAAATTGCAGTTTGTTTTAGAACCAACAAATACTTCACTTAATTCACTTGGTCAGTCGAGACACTTGACTTGGCATTCAATGTGATTTGCTTTATTAGTCGATGCTGATGTAGTTAGTGATTGCAAGGTTGTTTTATTGTTTTGTGGTTTTGTTCCTTTATACCTTGTACCTTGTGTCACTGTCATGTGATCATTGATTGATGAGTACTAAATCTTGTCAATCCATTTTTTCAAAAGTCTGATTCAATGGTGACAATCCAAATTTTGCCTATTGTGCAGTCTCTCGTGCATTGAGTCCATCAGTGACAACAATTTTAGACTTCTAAGTCTACTGACCACAACTCACCAGCTTTCTGTTAACATAAAGTTATCTTTTAGATGGTGCAAGGTTTATTGGCATTGAGAATCCTAATAAATAAACAAAAATGTCAAGTATTTCAGAGCAACACTTTTTTCGGAAACCTTGTTTGCACTATATATTTTTTTAAATTTTATAGACTTGATAGATGCTATAATCATACATACATACTGTGATAAATAGCGAGCACCTATGCCAGGAGCCACATTAGCTTTTGATTCGTTTTCAGCCACCAAAGTGTTAAGTGAAACGTACATTTATTTATTACAACGCATAATCAGGTGATTCTCAGACCGTCAGCTGACTAGTAAAAAATTATCTTGGTTTTCATAAGCAACTGTTGTGCTCTACACATGCCAAATATTGGCATAATTATAGAAGGATATGAATGCTTAGGATGACGGAATGTTATCCGCGTCAGCTGATTAATTAACTAGAGCGTTGTAGGCGCTTGTAGCAAGCAATAAAGCTCTCTCTCTCTCCATTTGCCCTACACATTCCTGTCCGTCGGCTATCGCTGATGCTATCATTTCTTTCCATCTTAATCAATCGCTGCAAAGTTGCAACATATCTGTTGGTTCTCATTCGGTGTATTTTTCTATCGCCTTCAGGAGCGTCAGCCTTTGTCTGCCCCGTGCACGTTTCCTTTCGATCATTCCCGTCAACACTAAGTCCTCTGGCAGTTTCTTTCGTAGCCTATCACATGTCCTAAGAATTGCAGCTCTTCTCCTGATGTATTGGACCAGCTCACGTTCATGAGAAAAACCTCCTCGCTAGACTTTCTCTCTACCCATGAAATTCGCATCATGCTCCGCAACACCACATCTTCAATTGATTTTGTTTATTGACTATGTTACGATTACCAAGCTTCTTTTCATGTTGAAAGAATTTTTTATACTGCACATTTTTGATTGATGATTAATAATGTTTCCTAATGCTGCAAAATTGAGCTTCATATCATTTATATTACAAGAATTTATAGAAAATATTATCTCATTGTGAATAAAACACACATAAATAAATCAAATAAGATCAAATATTGAATTAAATAGCAAAAGCTTGAATCGAAATGAACAAATTCAAAGTTTTTTACCAATCGCGTTAATTTTAACTAAGAAATGTCATTCTAGGTGGTATTGCTACTCAACTATATCTGGAGTGAACATCTACGGAGAATAAGACAATTACAGAAGCAAAAGAAAATTTAAAACAGTGCATAATTGAATTATGGGTAGAAATTTATCAGCAAGATTCCTCGTATGATGAATGCTGAAAATTCATGCATGCACATATTAACGAAACTCAAGTTGTTCATTTACGCGCACTATTCAAAAATTATTTCATTCATTCTTGTGCCATTTCACCAGCCAAATGCCAACACCATTTATGGAACTTTTGAAGATCCTATTTCCAATAATTCTAATGGAACATCAAGTTTACAAATACAACTGAATGAATATTTTTGAGGTGGTTCAATTTATCACACATTTGCAGTTATAGTAGGAGACGCTGTCTTGATAGACATTGAGAGAGAGAGAGGGAGAGAGAGAGAGAGAGAGAGAGAGGGAGGGAGAGAGGGAGAGAGAGAGAGGGAGAGAGGGAGAGAGGGAGAGAGAGAGAGGGATAGAGAGAGAGAGAGAGAGAGAGAGAGAGAGAGAGAGAGAGAGAGAGAGAGAGAGAGAGAGAGAGAGAGAGAGAGAGAGGGGGAGAGAGAGAGACCTGGCAGCAGAATTTCAAAAAAGTTAGATAAATGTACTCGGTCAAGCGCAGTAAATCATTTGAGCGAAAAAATCTTGAGAGTTGTACCGTCTGTTTGCACACGCAGTAGCCTCATGCCTTGCCACTCAAATGCTTATCTAAATTCCATTTTTGTAGATAATTCCATTTTCAAAGTACAATTACATAGGCGGAAGAATGTATATTGACCTTGAAATCAATGTTCTGATTGAGAAAAATGGGTGATGCAGTCAAGCAAGCTCTTGAGAGTGATGCTCTTAGAATCAGTGGAGCTTAAAGGCATGTCATTGGGCAGATTGACATCATTTCGAGCAGGAGTTTAACTGAATGACTCCACTAATTTATCTGTTATCAGAACAAAATGAGATTTCTGCTGATGTTTTCTCATAATGCTTTCTACATATAGAGGTCAGGTTTAATTATTCAACAATCCAATATTGCAAGAAATGGCAATTATGGTCAGCTGTTTGATTCAACTGGTTGTGTTATCAACTTAAGCAGTTGGCAAGTAGAGGGATAAATTATATGCAATGAATAGGTCGCGTGATATTCAACGTGACAACAAATAAATTGAAAACCGATTGAAAAGTCAGAATTGGCAATCAAGAGAAGTATACAATTACTATACGATAAGGCATAAAGTTAGCATATTAAGTAGAGTGTATACACTTTCGATTTTATTAAATGTACTCGAGTTGACTCCAGTTGGGTATTGTTACCAAATGCTAGAAATGCAAATGTTTGAAGTTTCGAAGAAATTACCACGGAAATGACACATTATGGCAGCAATACAGGGGAATAATAGTATTTTACAAATCCTCCGTGTCATGACAATCTTGGAGAGGTAATGTTTGTCAAATTAACAAGTCGAAGTTTGCTATTGCTTATGCTCAACCTCAAGAGAATTTTCTTAAGCGTGGTCATATCACAAGCAACCTGCCTCTTGCAGAGCAAAATAACATGGTCAAAGACAATGATCTCAATTAACTTTAAAAGATGTAAATGGGTCCACATAACTATTCAGATTCAAGAAGTGAAACATGAATTTGGTGAATCATAAAATCATGCCGATGAAAATTGAATTAAAAACATGAATTTTCAGCCAAGAAAGCACAATGAGACCTCGACTTTTTCATGAAGACTTGCACTATAATGCGGTTCATAAAATTCCCTTGATGATCAGTTTTATTTCGCTTGTTTAAGGTGCTTTTGACATCCAATGTGCTTCATACTACTCACATTCTGAATTCATGTCAACAATATATAAACACAGAAATTATTTGCAAATATTTAGCTTTTTAAAACGGATCGCAGGAACGCAATCTCCGCAAAAAACTAAATCTTTCATATAAAAATTTTCACTGTTTACCGATACTTTTTTTAGTCGAAACTCTTCCATAACACATTGTTTACAAGAAGAGAGGAATTTTCTTACGGAAAAATTTACATGAAAATATAAAATTGAATATTTTAAAGTATCGTTTCGAAAGATTTGACGGATATCTTGCTAAATGTGTGTTAATTTTCTGTAGACTCATTGAGAATGTGTTAAGTATATACATAGACTATGGTTTTTATACTAAATATATGATTTTTATCTCTTTGGTTTAAGCAATTCATTCATATTTCAATAAGACATCCTCACTTTTGTTGTTGGTCTTTCACGAAAATTGATCAAAAATTTGAAAATTTCATAAAGTAACATGGTTTGGATAACTAAAAAATTCAAATAAAGGGAAGACTGTCCAGATTCATTTTAGAATGAAAGCTATTCATTTTGAGGGTCAAACATGTTTCAAACAAAATTGCTCATCATCAGTGACAGGAGAAACAGATATTACAATAAAATGGAGCTTATATACAAAAGAAGGAAAGTGAAGTACATTCCATTAGTTCATAGGTCGTCGGTACATTTGTAATGCATGGATTCACCAAAGTTCTAACTGCGTCACAAGTTGAATATTCATCAAAATTTCGTCATTTATCTCGCGAATGTGCAGAGCTTCAGGCAACTTTGTCAATCACAGCTTAGTCCTAAGTATAAATAATTCTAAAATGTAGCTCACTTTCTAAAATATTAAAGACAGAAGATGAGGACATGCTTTGGGAGTAGGCCTACACTAGGTGACATGCCACGCTCAATTAATTAGCTAACATTAGTAGCAGTTACGTAGCTTAAGTAGTAAACTACGTGTAATTACACATGACCCTAAACTATGCGGGACATTGGTGCAACATCTGTTATATAAGTTAGTATAGTTGGCAGTCCTGTTATATATCTCATGTCTCTTTGCGTCTCATGTGTCTGCATGTATCAGAGGCTAAACAATGTGATAGGACCTCAATTTCATGCTCAGGGAAGACAGAACATGATTAGCGGTTCATCCGTGGTTCAAGCGGCAACGCAGACAACCGTAGACGACGCGCAAGCTATAAACGCTCGCCCGCGCGTATTCATAAACATTCCCCATGTCTTAACAGCATCAGATCAAGTGATTTCTGACTCTTAGTGCAGCGCGTATGTACACGGGTAGAAGAATAGAATGTCCTCAACCACGGATGTTTGGGGTGTTCTGTAATTACGCGTGAATTACGCGTGGCTTGTCACCTAGTGTATGCACAAAACTTAGGATGAAACAGTTTCGCAAAGTTCATACATGTACATGTATTCAACGTAACAAAGTTCATACATGTACTACATGTGACTTCTTTGTCTCTTGTCATTGTGGCGTATTTACTGACTGCATCACTCACAAGAAAACACATTATTATAGGAATGAACATGTCCTCAGACTTCAACAAATGAGCACGAAAATTCCGCAGACGCTGCCGTCCTACAAGGAGCTCATCAGTACGGGTCGGAATGTCCTAAAGTAGCTTAAAATATCTAGAACGACTGCATAAGCTGAAAGACTGCACAAGATAAAGGATCTCTCTTATAGACGGTCGGGACCCGAAACGCCTGTAAATATTGTCTTTAACTCTTGCAGAAACTAAAGTGAGAGCTACTTGTACATAGCTATGTCCTAATATCGCCACATTCTCGCATACATTGCAGAATCACAGATCATAAGCACAGCATTCTTACAAAGACATTGCATCCCGAAAGTAATGGCTCTAGATCTAGCACTTTTACTTAATCAGAGAAATCATAGAAAATCTCATTTCTTAAGAAACGTCAATCAGATAAGCATCATGCTGGATTCTCTACATTCTTTTTTCTTTGACATTGATGGACCGCAAACGTATTCTGATTGCTTTTTCCGAAATATCATTTTTCAAAGATCAAATAAATAACTGTTTCATCTGACCGCTAAAAGATGAGTCAGAGAAGTTCACATCGAAAGAATTGCAATTTAAAAAAATGAAATACTCTCAGAAGCATTTTTAGATCATTACAAAATAATTTTATCTTCACGTGTACAATTTAATGCTAGACCATTTTGGCCTACTACTTTGGAAGTCAACAGTAGTATAATAGAACCAAGAATAGTTCTATTAGAAGAATGAATTCCTACTTCCTATATCGCCGATGTCTCTAGAACAAAGAAGAGATTATTTTAATGGATAAGAAACTTCATTTATCCCAGTAATCTCATGCCGTTGAAAACTCATGTTGTCGGCCAGACTGAAATACTTCCGTAGAAGTATCATGGTGCTTAATACTTCGTCAACTTTGCATATTCAAGCTTGCACATGCTGAACCCGTGATCACTCCTTACATAACAACTGGCCAACTTGCAATCCAAATGAAAAGTGCAGATCCATCATTGACCAACAAAAGGACGAAAAATGTGAAAATGTAAATTCATCTTCGCTTTTCTTATTTTTGCCCACTATCACTAGTCTCCTTGTGTTTTATCAACATGCATTCAGGGATGAAAGCGGTTCATCGATGAATGTTCTAAATTGACCAGCATTGTTGAGAAATTCGGCTTTGAATGATGAAAATACGGCCTTTGACCGATGAATCTATTCATTGCTTTTGCACCTCAAAACAAAGGAAGATTCGATGCGTCGGCAGTAATATCTCCAACTGATGGTCAGCAATCAGCATTGTGATTGACAATAAATGATCTAGATGAATAATAATATTTCTATCAATACTATTTAATTAATGTTCTGTTATTTCGATTGACTTTGTAAAGAAAAACTTCGATATCAAATCTGCGTAGAAAAACTGAAAAATAACATTATTTCAATAATTTCAACTTACAAACAACAACAAATGACTATTGCATTATTCTTTATTAATTTATTTGTTAATATAAAATTATTGAAAATTATGGCCAATAACAGTGACTCTGAAACAAACTATGTGATGCTTCCATTGTATTGAAGTGCAAAAGCATCTAAAAAGATCGGTTATTCTGTTGAAAAGACTGAATTCCGTACTTCCATCAATCAAAGTCGAATTTCTGGACAATTTTGATTAATTTAGAAAGTTAATAGGTGAACCTCTTTCATCCCTGGATGCATGTTGAAAAAACAGAAGGATGTTAAGGATAGTAGGCAAAAACAAGTCACAAACTGCTGGCAAAAATAATGCTCAATTTTGCATGTACCAGGGCTGGGATTGGTGGTTAACCGGTTGCACTTTCTCTAAACCGATTAAAATCGGTTACGAAGTTTCTAAATACGTTGGCCATAGCCGAGTTTGAATAATGGAGTTGATTTGTGCTAATAGCCTTGCGGGTATAAAATAAAAATACTCTGTTGAGTAAATTTTCGATTTAATCTTCGTCAGACTCTCACATTTGATGAAGGCATGAATTACAAGAGCTTTTATAAGAAAGATGAAAAGAAAGATTGTCACTTCACAATTAGGAAGATTCTCTGATGCCATCAATCCGGCAGGGTGTCAAGTTACATCACCGTTGGATATTTTCCCCCGCCTCCTGTGATGAGCGGTCAGCAAACGCGGTGAGGGGCGATGATTGTTCCTGTCTATTGTCACAGGTGGGTCGGTCTGTTGACAAAAATCTTAGCGTGCGGTTTCCCATACCCGCAAGGCTATTAGCACAAATCAACTCGGTTACGAAGTTTGATTAGACCTATCTTGCATAATGAAATATTACCGATAAACACTGACAACTAAGTTCATTCCGGAAACTCTCATTTGACAGATTTTAACTGATTAACCGGTTGAAATTATAATCGGTTGACCAGTTGCAAAAAAATTAACCGGTCCCAGCCCTGGCATGTACAGTATATAAAAAGTTGCTTGGATAATTCAAACTTGCTTTTTATAACCGGGACTGTTGCAGTGAATGTTTTTTATGGCGAACAGTGTAGGGATAATATTCAAGCATGCTTTTAGACATTTAAATGCGTTATTTTTTGAAACCATATTTGAGATCCCAGTAAGCCTTCCCTGTTGGCAAAGCTTTCACGGCAGTAATTGAGTTTCAGATCTCCACAGTTGCTTTGAGGGTCTTAAAATGCGGCAATTATGGCTCAGTTTATGCCCATTTTCGATTGGTGTGGACAAGTTTGAAAAAATGGCCAAGTGTAGGGCTATGCTGCATGGAATAAAGCAATTTTATTAAAATCCACTGTCAGAGGTTACATGGCGACAGCAAACATTGTAAAACCGATTCTTATTACAACTGATACCGTGCGAAATGTCGTTGAACTACAAAAACACCACATTTTCGCATGTGTTTACTGAGAAGGCTGAAAGATACTGAAAGGATTAGTTATATCGAATTGCATTGTTTTACTTAAAATCAACTTTCCTAATGATTTCATATCGATTTAAGCAGGTAAACTAAGAATTTGGAAAAGGGGTTCTCCCTTCAGGTCTCTGAGGGTTAAGCAACTCATTTTTATCTTGTGACATAACTTTCATGAAGGCATGCAGATTCAACTTAACATCTAAACGAATGGATTTAAGGTGTGATTGCTGCCTAACTACATAAAAGGCTATCATTCTAGAACTTGTTCCTACTTCTGAAGGTTAAGTAGTTTATTTTTTATTTACTTTAAATTCGTATCACATGCAAGCAGACGCCAATTAAGTTGCAAGTTGACCTTAATGACCAAACAATTTGCTTGTTATCAAACACAACAAATATCTCTCGGCTGTCGTTTTCTCACTGGATCTCTCATTATAAAGTATTTCCAGTTTTCGACAATCACAAATCTTCCACAAGTATCAACCATGGCTTGTAGTTCTCTGATTCAATTGTTTCTGTTATCAACTTTAGCAGTCGGTAAGCAAACACAGAATGACTACATGTATACGGTATCACATTGTGTCTTTTGGGATGTGCCATTATTATTTAGGATAGGTTAAATGCGAATTTTCAAAGTTCAACCTATAGCCTAAGCTATAGACCAAGCTTGGAAAAGTATCAGTCTTTGCGAAGTTTGATGCCGATCAGCAGATGTTTCAGTCTGGAATATCGTGAATTCACGGAATTCGTCAACTTTATGTAACTTTACGTGCATATCTACTGTGTCGCGGATGAAACCACTTTGATTTCACCATTGACATCTTCAATACATCACAAACTAATTAAGCAATTAGCAAATGATGCAGGCCGAGACTCTAAACGCTGAAAGCTGGTGCGATAAGAATTTTCTTGAGATTAATTTTATAAAGTCGAACTGATGTTCTGTGAAAATTGACAATTATCCAAAAGCAGGCAAAGAAGAGCAAATAAGAGACTTTCCATACTTCGGAGTTATACATGCTTCGGACAATGAAGCAGATAGCAAGCAGTGCAGAATTTTACATGATATATGTGACAATTATTCGCTCAGTTCTTGATCATGCTTGTTTCATTGGTCTGAATAAGAGAAATTGGAAAAATCGACTTGTTCATAAAATCATCAACTGGCAACGTGGAGCAGTATGTACCTGTGCGTCAGCCATCCTCACCTAGTGTCGTGAGCAGTTTGCCGTAAGACCATTCCTTGAAGCGATCAAGGATAAAAACCACATTCTGAATCACCTACTGCCTGAACTACTTCATTTTTGTAGAAAATGTGCCTTTCGCGACGTAGAACTCAGAGACGACATACTTCTTTCATTCCTGTAGACAACATTCTCCGACGACACAGAGTGACATGCTGTTATGTCAAGTCATTACCTGCAGTATTGTGAAATTTTTACTTCTACACTGTAAATCACTCAATACCACTCAGATGCGATGAATGCATACCAAAACATTTTTTGGTATATTTCTGTATCTATTTGTATGCTTTTCGTCTGTTTGTAAGCCATACCAGCACAAGTTAAAGGAAAGCATCAATGATGTCTAAAGTATGTTGATTTAAGGCCTTTTGTCAATAAAGAGCACACTTATGTTGCATGGCACTTACTACTGATTTGCAATAGTCAAACTTACACACACACAATTATTAAAACTTCCACAGCAAGAATCACACACACTTATTATTAAAAAAATGCATGAATAATGCGGCATTCTTTTCATGAGCACCAATTAAATAATTAATCCATCCCTAACTAAAGAGATTGACTTGAATCGGATAATTGATTCGTCTTACAAAATGACAATCGAATCGGAAGTTCGGAGATTATTCTTTTCAAATATTCGGGTATTCCGAATCTTGGCCATGCATGGATTAGGCTATAGTTATACAGCTACGACATCCGTACGACATACCAAAATGTAGCACGAGGCGAAGCCGAGTCATCTTTGAATGGAGTACGGATGGAGTAGCTGTATTACTATTATCGAACGCGCTATGGTCATCGAATACATGGACTACCAGATATCATTGTGGCCCATCTATTATGTCTATGTTAATTTCAGTAGCGCAGAAGTGGATCTAAAGATAGACATCTAGATATAGCATCACACCTGTGTAGATGTCCATGATCTATACAGTTCTAGAATGTATGATAGATATATAGGTTGTTAAATGTAGTCGTTTTTTATTGCCGTTCTATATTGCCGTTCTATGTTGCTTCAAAAGATATCTTTCAAAGTGTTTCGTCGTTGTATGTCTCAAAATATGGCACTTTTCCATTACTATGCACAACATAGACAAACGTTCGATAATTAAGACATTCATTGCAGCAATGTCTAAAAATCTGAAATGCAGCGGTGTGAGTTTGATTCTTCAATCTTGTGATTTGTATTTCAGGCGCACTTTCCGTCGACTGGAGTGACCTCCGGGTTCGATTCGGGACTCCACTCAGCGGCTTTTTCCATATGAAGAGAACCGAAAAAGAAGCAGCTAATGATGGATTTAGACTAGATGTCGGATGTTCAGGTAAATATATTCGTGACTATCTTGAAAATAGCTGATTTCTATCAATAACATGTAGGTCTATGTGATTTAGCAACCGTTGATTGATGTAGCTATCAGCATTGCAATCATCAAATACTCCATCGTTTGATCATCGCACTTTCCTCATTTGAGATTTGCAAACTGTCATACATGTAAGGCTTGCTAGACCTGCCTAGCAGCATCATAGGCGCAAAAATGTGCTGATAACAGTAACCAGCACTGCTGAGATACAAAATAAATCATGATGACAAGCTCCAGATAAATCGTGGGAGTTGGATAGTTACATTCATAGATATCCGACTTTTCGCTTTGTTCAAGTAGTCCACGCGATATCTATTTCATCCCGCCACAAATTGCAATAGCTTCAACAGTGGGTTCATCTTGTAGCGAAAAAATCCATTATCAACACATCAAAAATCTCAGAAAATCTAGTTAGCGGATCACCATGAACTTTCCAGTTGAAGTCGACCTAGCTACGCGTTTTCCCAAGATGGTTGTTGTGAAAAGTAATCGATTACTGATAGCAAACCTCGCAGACTTGCGACTTAACTTGTAGAAAGCTGCATCAGTTTGCATCTAATTATAGCTGTGTTTTTGTACCACTGACTGGGAAATCTAGCCGCTTGAAAGGGACACAATTCAGAAAACACAGCTGTGCGAAATAGAGGTATTGGCGAGAGTCATGTGGAAGATGAAATCAGTAAGTATTTGTTGATAGTTACTTCAGCTGTAACAGTTGTAGATACTTGCCGTAAGGCCATCTATTGCAAGTCATCTATTGCGAAAATCATGAATTGAAGTCATCTTGCATTTTCTTCAGTTAGTAATGGATTTGTCGGACGAAGATATGTGAAAACAGACGGTGACCGATCCATCATGTTGCTCTTCGACAGCCAAGGAACCATTGCTGGAATTCAGACAGCCGTAAGTGATAGAACATGCCAATCATGTTGTTTATAAAATGCCTATTTGAATAAATCCATTTTATCTAATTATTAAGGTGCGGTGATTTCTAGATTTTAATTTTGAACGATTACTTCTTATGTCATATTTTCACGCTTCTCTCAATTACTGAAAAGTGCACAGGCCCTTGCATGACCAATTCATCCTCTTTGCGTGCTTACATAGGCCGTTTCTTCGTTTTTGTAGTGTTCTAATAAGGTTTGATATAAATACTAAAATAATTAACCTTACTCTATATTAGTTTTAAATTTTGACGTCCTGTAGCCTACCAGTGTGTCATATTTTCAGCGGCAATTTCAATCTAGCTTAAAGACTCAATTCTATTAAATCATACACACTGTATATTTAACGGCGGCATTTCAATAGTTCAAAATTCTTCTTAATTTTGTAAAATAATAGGGTTTCTAAGAATTTCATCAAAAAATCGATCGAAATAGTTTTGATCGATTGAATCGCCGCACTTTACTAATTATACTCTATTTTTCCGAAATCATAGCAGACAAACAATGAACTAAGTGAATGATTGAAAATACACTAATGCACTTGATTGAAAAATAGCATGCATGCATGCAAACATGAAATTTTCTGAATTCAAGAATATGTTCAAGAGGCAAAGAAAAAACAAAATATATAATGAAAATTATAGCGTATCACAAAACTTGCAAATATACAAGCAGCAAAAGTTCCTATGGTTTTTTCTTGCCAAGCATGTTGTGCTTTTTTAATTGATGAATTTAGAAATTCTGACGCAATCATTCATGCTTCCAATTGTGATCGAAGCTCCGAATTCTATCAATAAAGATCATTTCATGAGCATTGCAACCTCATAATGCACTACAACAGGAATAGTGATTGATAAAAATGACATTGCAAGCAACATCTCATTGATGTCACATATCACAAAAATCTGACAGTAAGAGCGAGTTTCTGCAGGGAACGAGGCCGAAAATGAGACTTTCACAGAATGATATTCGCTCCATGCCTACAAATAATCTGCGCGTCTGCCGAGTTCTAGTTAGATAAGATCAAAGAAAAACACTGGTTAATCAAATGGAACTCAGTTTCTGTTTTTTTCTAATCAACAGAAAAGTACTGAGTATAAAATACTGCAGAGACTCGTGCTGGCTGCCGGACTATGAGGTGCACATCATTCTGTGAAAGTCTCATTGTCGGCCTCGTTCCCTGCAGAAACTCGTGCTGGCTGCCGGACTATGAGGTGCACATCATTCTGTGAAAGTCTCATTGTCGGCCTCGTTCCCTGCAGAAACTCGTGCTGGATGACGGGATAATACCACATCAGTATAGATTTGAAACTCCGATTAAAATCAGCATTTTTTCAGATCCCCAAATCGTCTGGCTTCCCAACAGCTAAAAGCAAGTGGTACCACAATGTGTATCTCGAGACCCCCACCGAGCATCTTTTGACTGCTTACTTTGTTGACCCTGGTGAGTAACTTATGGGGCCAAGTGCATGAATGTTCCGTCTTTCAAATATACCTGTGCATTTTAGCTACCATCTGCAACGGTGGACGACCAAGTTCTACCCTTGATACCATCGGAACTGGAGATCGTTTGGTGATGCAAGTTGGCAAAGCTACCTCACTGACTCATGTCAATGTAGTGCAGATTCCCAGACAAGAATCTGATATTCCATCAACTAAATGGACAAAGGGCAAATGCTTTGTATGGATGGGTGAGTCTTTTTGATCTTCCGGAATAAAAATACAAACAGAATTGCTGCATTATGTATGAATGTAAATAGACTGCATTGATATTGAGTTCCATCCTAAGTTAAAAAATGCGACCACACCTGAGTGGCTGCCATTTCGTCCACTGCACATGGGCACTAGCAATCATGTAGGCTGTTGTATCATCTGCAATCACAGCTCATCAATGGAGATGTTATATAAATAGACTGATAAGCAAACATAAGCTGACAACGTAATGAGGTTATTAAAATTGTATATCATTCCACCAGATTTGTATGCATAATTGGAGTGAAGTTATGTGATTGACTTCTTAGGCTTCATTTACACTAAGCCAGTGACTGGCGTCCAGTAGACGCGCATGGTGACTCACGCTGACTCGAGCTGAGGAAATGTGCGTGCGTCACCGCTAAATTCACTGGCATCTATTTATGTCAGTGCTATTTATGCCATCTATTTTATAACAGTCCAGATCACTTTAGCGAAGCGGTATTGTAGAAGAGGTCAGTGCTCAACCATAGATATGCGAAAATCGCAGATAGTTATCGACTGAGGCAATCAAGTGGTGGTGTTGTAGACAATTGAAAATAAATGAATAAGGCAGAATCTTCCCACTACTGCACTATTGTATTATTGTAATCTTGACATCAAGGTCAAATCCAATCAGTTGTCGTTATTCCTCAGATCAGTTTAATTTCGATGCTGTCACGACTCACTATTCCGTGTACTGAAAACATTGCTGCTTCAAAATTGCAAAATTAACAAAATTACACAATGATTACCAAAATTGAACGCAGTTAATGGATGCTATAAGAATACAAGATAAGTAGAGTCTTGTATAGAAAAAATGCCACAAGTCGTGTTGAAGTCATTTATAAAAGAAAAAAGTAGGAAAGTCACACCGAGATCTTTCGACCTGGTCTCAACAGGGTGCACCCAGGTATTGACAATACAAGTAAGGCAAACAAGTCAGTGACACAAAGAGTGCTGTTCACCACGGCAGCAAAAGCTGCGTCACAAATTCTTTCTGTTGACAGAGAACTGGATTGCACGCTTTGATGTACAATGCCTCTAGTATCGATAAAATACTTCTAGATCTTAACACGGAACACACTTTACAAATCTCTGAGCGAATCAAGCAAGTCCGTGTTTCTTGCTGCTAGGCCTTTGATCGTTTTTGTTACCAAGCGTGTACCCATTGCCTCTATCAAGGATGTTTTGCCAACGTTTACGAGCTCTAAAGTGATCTACAAGTATGTTTGTGGCTGGAGACAGTTACATTGGTAGAACTCTAGACGTTTGGCGACTCGTGTCAGAGAGCATGTCCCAGTTTGGGTCACGGTTGGTCGATCAGGCAAGCCTCTAACAGCAGTGACCAGGCATATTGTAGGTCTACAATGTTCTTCCGCACGTGAAGAGTCCGATCTGTGATCCAACTTTTCGATTGTGTCACGTGCTAGATCGAGAAGTATTTTATCGATACTAGAGGCATTGTACATCAAAGCGTGCAATCCAGTTCTCTGTCAACAGAACGAATTTGTGGCGCAGTTTTTGCTACCGTGGTGAACAGCACTCTTTGTGTCACTGACTTGTTTACCTTACTTGTATTGTCATTACCTGGGTGCACCCTGTTGAGACCAGGTCGAAAGATCTCGGTGTGACTTTCCTACTTTTTTCTTTTATAAATGACTTCGACACGACTTGTGGCATTTTTTCTATACAAGATCACAACAAGATTTAAGTGTTTTTCATAAGTAGAGTCATAGTTAATAGTCACAATTCAATGATGACCGATTTGTCGGCGTTTTTCACAATAATTCTGACTTTGGAATTCTTTTCATTTTCACCAACATTACTCGCTACAGTATTGTCTTCCATAACTGGTACCTTTGAGGCTACCGGTATCATATCATTCACCATGGTACTCGTCTTGATACTTTCAGTTATCTTTTTAGGTTCCAGCATCATCTGAAAGTTGATCTTTTCCGTTTGGGAAAACTCGCGATATGCGAAAACACCGTCATCGCTCCGATGACCAGATTCCTTCTTCACTTCATCCTTTTGAAACATTCTTGTTACCTTAGAATTTGAGAAATGGCCACCGATGCCTGAGTCTTCAAACCGTTCTTTGGTAATGTTTCCAATTTTGTTTTCCCCAACTGGCTGGTCTTTGCACCACACATATCCACTTGGTTGTTCGATGGGCTGGAGATAAAAATTATTGATGTTCTTCCCATGCTTTGGTCGATGATGAACGTAGATTTTGAAAATTTTCACGAAATTGTGTGGATCTTCTGTTTCAAAACGTTCTGTTAGTTTTGGTTCGATGTTTCCTTCGTAGAAACCGCCATTTCGTGTTTTTGACATTTTTCTGTGTATCGCAATACGTCAGTATTTGCAACTCTATCAGTAAAAAGAGTGAACTGAGAATTTTCTCCAAA
The DNA here is from genome assembly GCA_907163375.1 of Prostheceraeus crozeri. Taxonomy (NCBI): domain Eukaryota; kingdom Metazoa; phylum Platyhelminthes; order Polycladida; family Euryleptidae; genus Prostheceraeus; species Prostheceraeus crozeri. The sequence goes on from CAJQUW010006702.1 coordinate 160,352, forward strand.
TCGCATTTGTCTGTGTTCCTTGCGGGCGCGTAGACCAAAATTGAGACCGATCAAGTATAAAATAGCTCTCAAAAGTTGTTCTGATTTGTCAACACCCAAATGTCTATCGACCCAGAGTTATTCTTTCATTTCAATTGGAATGAATTCTGACTTCCTCTCTTGTAATCTCAGCCCTTCTTTGGTAGCTATTCTCATCGTGCTGTCAAGGGATTTTCGAGACTCTAAAAGATCAGGGTCACGGAAAAAATCCCATGTCTTTTCCTTTTCACAGCGATAGTAATGAAAAATTGCGCAGATTAGTTGTCTCAATGATTCTGGTGGTTATTGCGTTCCATTCTCCTTTCGGACATCGATGATGAATTTTGGAAGTAAAAACATTAGATCACCTTTAGTAAAGTTTTGCTTGGTATTCATTCAAAACCATCAATTCTTTTGACGAACTTTTCAAAATTGATTGATTTCTTGCATTGTTGTAATCATCTAACACTTTTATGCCCCATTTCGACTTTTTTCTAGTTGCCTCTGGAATACTTGATTTTATTGTATCCGATACTTCGGAGTCATTTGTAAATAAGTTAAATCGTTTATTTGCAGCTGTCATGATTGTTGGCGATATCAGATAAACTATGATAGCCGATGCCTGCTGATTTGGTTTTTTCCAGGTTGTTTGAAATTTGAATACGATGCGTAAAAAAGGTTTCCTGGTAAACTACAGTATGTCGTGGATATTTCAGGGACTGGATATTTCTATTTGGACTTCGGTATATTAATTTATGGACTTCTAGATATCTATTAGTGTATGAGTGTATAGAGCCATGGAAATCTCAATAGTAATCTTGCTATTAAGATTTCCATGATAGACATAGAAATTAACAATACCATAGAAAGACCTAGAATGGAAATTGCATGAAAATTGTGGCACACGCCGGGGGAACTTAGTTAAGGCCTTATCTACTTCTATGATGATAGAGCAGACAAGGAGATAATAGACATTTTGGATTGTCGAAAGATAGATAAGAGTATAAAATGTCTATGATTAATTAAACCAGAAAATTGATAGCTGTCTAATGCATTTTTATTTTGTTTTATGTAATAATCAATATATTCAAAGATAAAGAGAAATTACAAAAAAGTTTAAGTATAACAGCTAAGCACAAAAGAAATGATTCTACGGAATTAGTTCAAAGTCAGTCTACCAAATAACTTAAGCTGCTATATCTCCGTACACCGTGAGAGGAGAGCTCGAGCATTGGCCCTGGCTAAAGCAACGCCCAGTTGCTGGAAGCTCTCTCTTCGCACCTGATGTCTATCATTATTCATGCGAACTGCTGTTATGTCGCATATCTTTGATATAGCCGCTGAAGCTTCCTCTGACCAAGTTCCGTGCACCGTCACCGCCATTGGGATACATCGCCAACCCAATTCGTCACATTTTGGTCCATTTTCATCACGTTTTCTCGGGCTTTGGCTCGGACTTTCAAACTGCAGACATCTATGGATCTTTTGCAATTACTAGCCGTGAATGCACAGAAAGCCATCAATTTACTTACATTTAAAACACTGTAAATGGTATTTAGTATTGTTAAAAGTGATATTTTATCTTTCAGGAAAGTACTATGTTTCTTGATATCTATATTTAAAAACGCAGTACTTACACCTGTGTAAGTACACGAGACATGTTTCGGCCTGTTGGGCCTCATCAGTCGTGGGTAGGTTTGAACCAGCGACGTTGGAGCTAGAGGACGTGCAAGCATACCCTCTAACCACAAGGCCTCTAACCACAATAGTAATCAATGCAATTATTGGACATTTCTAGGATGAAGCATGTAAATCTAAAACTAGCATCCAGTGCTATGGACTATAGCATCTAGTCTATGGATGAACTATAGAATTCGATCTTTCATGCATTCGCTGTCCATGGACTCCTACAAAGAATACATAGATAGATAAGTTGAATATATAGAATTCCAAGGTTGAAAATATCAATTTTGTTTATCAATGTTGATATCATTGCATACAGTGCTGTAAATATGTTAGAAATGCCTCGATATCGGATCCAAATGGTCAAATGTCCTCCAGGCTTCGCCACTCGGACATTCTGACCATTCAAATCCTCTATCGAGGCATTTATCATATACGTAACGTGCATCCATGGATAGTTTAAGACATAGATTAACTCAATGATTCATAGACATCAAGCTATGATGTCTTTGAGCTTTATCAGGGACTCCAATGTCTTCTGACTCCGGACATAGATATTGATGAAACGACCTGTCGATTAAATGACTCAAATCCATGATATCTGCGTGGCGATGAAATGAACCAAAAGCATATACATGTAGATTTTCCATGTAGACTTTCCTTCACAGCACGTGACATCAAATGTATCGCAGAACAATATAATTATGTAGTCTGCATTACGGAAAATGCAATTACATTTACTTTTTGTATGTATTTAAATGAGAGCAACAAGAGTCTTTGTAATAGACCACATCATTGGATATGTTTCATATTAAGAGTTTTGAGTGTGTAACTTTCTTAAGTCAGCCAGAATTCTATTTCGTTGCAGGCCAACATTATTGGTACAACATGAGGATGGACATGAATTGTGATGACTTTTTCCCTGCATTCCTCCTCTACCACCGCGGAAAACTGAACGGTTTTGGCTTTGCTATCACGGCCAACTATGACGGACAATACTACGAACATCCAACACTCAGCCTTGCCAATGTAAGTGCTTGCAAATCTTCATTCATCATATTGAGAAATCTCATTTTAAAATGCTTATTTTTCACGCGCTATCAAATTCAAAGACGATTATAGTCATTCGTGTGAGAAGCTGCTTATAAAAATATTTTTATAAAGCGACGAGATTATTCCAAATGATTTCATATATGATTGTATCAAAGTACTTATAACTGTAGATTTATGCAGTGTACAGTGTACATGCACTGTCGACATGAAGAGACAAGTCAGGCTAAGTCGAACTTCTTGGTAGCATGAACTTGAATTCTTTGAAAGCATGAATACAAAGAGTCAATAAAATGAAACTTATTTTCTCGGTCAGCCTGAATATTTTTCATAATTTCGAAGATATATTTCAATGGTCATATCGGTCAACTTCATAAGCTTCCGATTGAAAAAACAATTTTACATTTGATAATGAGATTTGATCTAGCTCGACAGAGCTGAAGACCAGAAAACAGAACAAACAAGTCAATTTATTCATTTCAAATACAATTCATTTTCAAATGTATTTTCTATTGCCTCTGATCATTAAAAGTATCTTCGACATTATGAAATAGACTCTTGTTCAGGGAATTGATGTCACTTATTTCTTTATTCAGCATTGTGTCGGTTTGAATGAGGAAAGTGAATATTTCTAACCGATACTATCCATTCTGCTAGCTTATCCAATCATTCATAATATCCTCCAGGAAAATGAACAACTCTCTTCTCTGTTTCAGGGATTCTTCCCCTTCATTCCTACCTGCATGCATAAACCCGGATTCCCAACAACCTTCACAACGGTTCACGTCTACTTCAACAGCCCCTACAATAAATTGTGCTTGTTTTAATAAACTCATATTGTGAATGCTTCAACAGTCTATTCAATAAATTGTGCTTGTTTTAATAAACTCATATTGTGAATGCTTCAACAGTCTATTCAATAAATTGTGCTTGTTTTAATAAACTCATATTGTGAAGCATTATCGAGTTCTTTTAATTAAAGCAGGGAGGGCTATCTGCGGTTCGCAGGCCAAAAGAGACTCCAATATGCCAGAAATTGGCATATCTTCGTTCCAACAGTGGTATTAGTTTTCTTACAAATAACATTGAAAAACATTCATTTGTAAATAAGCTTCAAAAATTAAAAAACATAATTTTCGTTGGAAGTTGATGGAACATGGCTTTGATAAACGATACGTTTTGATCTAACAAGTGCGTCAAAAATATTGTGAGGCATAATACTGTTTCCCCTTCATACCTGGAATGCACAATTTGTAGCATAAAATACGACTTATTAAATTTTCATTAATAGTACTTATAAAGGATTACTTATGAATCTATTGCGAGTAGTGTTCATGTACTACTGCTATTCTTCATTTATAAATTACAGAGACACATTTGTGGATGAATGAGCAAGTTAATTTTAACTTCAAATGAGCTTTGTCTGCAAACAAGGTTACTGAAGCAATTTGACTTACTTGACTTAAATCCCGTCCGAAAAAATTCAGTTAGGGTCCCATAGTGCGTGTTGATGACTCTTCCATGATTGGCGCTCTCTTGCGAGGCGAGCATTTCGGCAGATTCTTGCGGACGATAGTTGCCTTCATTTGTGTGATCTCTCTCACTCTTTGATTAGAAATCCTTTGCTGCCAGGTAATTCCAAGTATTCTTCTCAGGCAATACATTTCAAAAACGAGCAGTTTCTTCTTTTCCTTTTCCTTCATGATCCAGCACTCCGACCCATTCAATGCAGTTGGGAAAACTATGGCCTTCAAAAGTCGCGTTTTCAGTGGGAGGGTGATGGACTTGTGCCTCTGTATTTTCGTGAGCTTACGAAAAGCCACAAAACCACCAAAGATGTTCGCTCTTCAATTTGCTTGAAGGTATCTCGCTCTGTGGTGAATGGTACGCCGAGATACTCGAAATAGTTGACCTGTTCGATTCTGCCTGATTGGGATATTATGTTCAAGTCTTCAGCCTTTCTACCAATTTTCATCACTTTCGTCTTAGATGTATTGATCGACATCTTGAATCTTGCGCAGTCCTTTTAACTCTATTTGCCATTTCTTGCAAATGATCTACCGAATCCGCAATAAGTACGATGTCATCCGCATGTCTTAAGTTTGTGACTTTCACACCGTCTATGCCTACTCCATAATTTTCAAAAGATTTCAGTGCAACGCTCATAATCACTTCCAGGAAAAGGTTAAAAAGATGCGGGGATAGTGGGCAGCCTTGTAAAACTCCTCTTCGAGTAGGGAATTCTTCCGTAACTAGGGGTTCTTTCTTTACGCCGGCCTTGTTGAGTTGTCGATATGAGTTATGAGCATAATGATTTCCTCTCCAATTCGGTAATAGTTTAAAACTTCTTCTGGTGCTTTCCCCAGACTGAATCAAAAGCTTGCTCAAAATCTATAAACAGGCAGTAAAGGTATCTGCTAACTTCCCACATTTTTCCGCAATTTGTGAGAAAGCAAAAATCTGATCGTTGGTACCTCTGGAAGCTCTGAAACCTGCTTGATCTTCTGTGAGAATTTCTTCTTCTCTGTTGTGTATTCTTATTTACATGATTTTGGCACACTACTAACAATTGTCAATATGAATGGAAATTTATTCGACTAATTCACTATATTTGTACCTAAGAAAAGCTACTGAAGCTCTATGCCCTTTTTATTAAAGACGGCTACATAGGATGAGAAATGCTTGATTCTAAGTCATAAATGTCAACTTTAATGACTTACTAGATAGACCTACAATTTTTTTGCTACTTAACCAATATGTTGACATCAATTTGAACACCGTGCTGTAAATTTGCTTTACGTTGGTGCTTTATGTACTTATGGGAGTAATAAGATAACAATAAAACAGAATGAAATTATTATCATTTGTATCATAATCGCCTTGTGTATTTTTCATGCCAGTAGCTTAGTCTAAGCTTTCTACGCATGAGTTTCCTATTCTTTTATTACTCTTCTCAGGCCTATATGTAGTGTTTTTAACTTAAAACATTGTCTACAAATGAGGCTACATGTAAGTTTGTAAATTTTGATTAAATGCTTAAATCTATGTATGCTGTCCATTTTGTCGTTAACCTTGACAAAGTCAACGGCGAAAGTATAGTAAAACAGCATATTTATTTTTGATTTGAAGGTGTGCTAGGCCAAACACTAATTTTTTAAAACATCTGCAAGCTCTGCAATGACCATGAAGCTACAAATATTCGTAAGGTAGATATTTCTGAACTTCTTCTTGTGATGTTGCTCAGAATCGTTGATTCGTGAATCCTCAGACTCGTTGATGCAATCCTAAGGGTGAAAACGTAGACTGTGAATTTGAGAACAGCTCGTAATAGTGAAGTTTTGCCAGTTTATCACTCATGCCCATACCGCAACTCGGTCACCTGTAGGGAACTTAGGCATTGATATATCAGCTTCCGAAGAGGAATTTTCGTCGTATCCTGTTCTGCAACACGGCACATAGCAGTTGCATATCAATCCAAAATCGGAAATACAGAACACACTGACGCACTGGCACAAACAAAGAGGCTGAAGGATTGCCGAACGACGCCTTGACTGTTATTTCGTTGATGAAGCAGGCAGCCGCGTGCTTATAAGTTCCCCCTTCAATAGACAATGGTAGGTTGTCTTGACAACGTCCAGATCGGGTTACCAAAGTATGTAGCTGCGGTGTCGAGTCATATACTCGATCGGTCGATAACTGCAATCACAGCACGGACTGGTAAAAACCCTCTTGCAACTCTGACATCTCTCTTGTCTTCGTCCGCCTACTTATGTAAAAAGAGTGAGTGCGCCGAGTGTCAGTTTCGCCTCCTGTAGCAATCTAGATCTCCTTAGGATATTAGGAGATTAGCTGATTTTATGATAGCATATTTTATGCAGGTGTCCGTGCTATATGCAGTCTACATTACATGTAAATTTTAGAATTTTCAATAACTGCTCAAATCTATTTGTGATGTCCATTTTATCATTTACCTACGGCGAATATATAAAAAAGTCTGCGGCGAAAATTAGGTAAAGTAACTCGAAGAAGATCAAGGGCTACCAGGTCAAACACTCTTTTAACATCTACTTTATTGGTTGAGAGGGCTGTTTCCAGGACAACCCAAAAATTTAGCCTTCATTCAGTCATTGATTCAGCCTCAGGAACGATCGTCGGGATCCACATCCAGCGCCCGACATGCCAACAAAGCGCAACATCTGCATGACCTAGAGGAAATTATGGGCTTGAGGACGAGGTGCGTTATCTTAATGATCATATAAAAAATTCAAAGATACCTGAGGGATTTGTAAAATCTCGAAAGAGTCACTATTAGCGTTTGTCTGTCTACACAACGATTTCTCACAAATCTTATCTAGTGGTTTGGACAGCAGCGAGCTACATTTGAAAATCAATTTGAATGGGTGGGTTGACTTGGATAAAGTAAATTATGTCCTCAGTTGCAATGAATACGTTCTCGCTCTCGTGAAATCATTCTGTGTGATCAGTAGGGCGGACAAAAGTGTAAAAAAAGTCAAGAAAGTAAAAATACGGTCAAAATAAACAAATGAAGTCAATTAAGTCAATAAAGCAAAACTAAGGTCAAATGTAGTCAAATAAGGTCAAAAAGTTTAAATAAGACAGGAAATTTTTCAGGAATCTGGTCTTCCTAAGCGCTATTTTTAGATCTGGGTTTCCCGAACTCTTTTCAATCAAAACAAAAAGCTAAGCTATTGGGACACCAAATATTCTCGCAAGGATTTCAACGCACATAACTACATCTTTTTGTTAACTGACACTGACTATCTTCGATTGTTCGAAATGCCCAAGACAGCTGAAAATGATGCATCCAAGTGCAAAAGAATTACTTGCCAATATCCTCAAGAATTTAAAGTAACACCAAGGAATGAACTTTTCTGTGTCCTTTATGAATGCCCGGTGAAATACGCGAAACAGTTTATGATTGACAGTCATCGTAAAAGTGCCAAACATGCGACGAAGTTACAAAGAATTACCTCTTCATCATCAGTACCCACCTCATCAAAGCATGAAAGTCAGACCTTCTTGAACTTCAAACCTGATCTGGCTAAGCATGTGACAACAGCGTTTTTAGCCGCTGACATACCTTTACATAAATTGGAGCATCAAACGATACGAGATCTATTTGATTTTATGGGTCATCATGTCGGCAACATGTGCCAAAACTAGAACAACAGAAACTTTTCTCCCCAAAACATTAAATACTATGCAATAATGAATTACAACGCCAGTAACAATTAATTCGATGTTTAACAGGCAGGCATTCCTTCTTTTCGAGAAGGACTTTGTATTTGTGGGCTCAATACTAAAATGTGTTTCTTTAATTAAAACAAGTAACGTTTTCTTATGAGTCTGAAATGATGTTTTCTTTGGTTAAACAAAACTGAATTAGGTAAAAAGATTGGATAAAAATTTTACATTGAAGTCAAAATTTTAGGTAAAAATTTACTTGAAAATAAAGTCAAAAGTCGTAATTTTTTGGGTCAATAAAAAACCGCCCTAGTGATCAGTAAAGCTCAGGCATCAGTGATATTTTAACATAAAATATTTGATATCCTTCCGACTTTGATTCAGAAGGACTATCACACTGAACTATTGCAGTTTATCATCGAACATTTTCTATTTGCTATTGGTCTCGGATAACGCTCGACGCTACTCAAATGAGCTAATTGTCGCAGATTTTTTATGACAGATGACATTCTTTGTACAAAAGTCCGAAAAATATTCATTTTGTCTGTGTGTCGACTACAAAAGTTATCCTCTGGGATGAATGCTGAATCAAATATGTCGATGGAACATTTGAAGGAACGAAAGTCCAATTTGGAAAATTATGAGCGCAAGTAATTCTATTGATAGATGTGAAAACACCATCTTCCCCATGAAAGTTATCCACCTACATACCTATGTAAGCGCTGAACATACGGTTCGCCTCCTGCAGCAATCGAGCAAGGAAGAATTTTCTAATCATCATATCAGGCAAAGCCTCAAGATTGGCTCTTCATTATCCTGCTGAAACATTTAGCGATCTACTGAATACAGCCGTTGTAAAATAGCATAATGAAAACATCCACAGACTTCATAAATACCCTGTATCATTATAGTCGCATTAGTGCATGAATGAGTATGTTTCTTATGACTTAATTAGCACTTAATGAATAGTCCAGAAGCAGTTTGAACTGATAAAGATGGTTAATTTCCTTCGAAATTGACAAAACTCGAATTTCTAGAGACAAATACTTTTTGTCTATACTTTAGGTCATATTTTTAATGTTCACGTAAACCAAATGTGATGAAATTTGAACTGGATATTAAGGATATGTTGAAAGTACATGTATCCTAGCTTTAATATTCGTCCCAGCTTTAATATCTTTTGTACAAGATCCAAAAATGCGCAAAATAGGGTCATCCACCTACTTATTCGGCTCCCGTAGCAATCTAGAAATGTATTCTGATTGCTTTTTCCGAAATATCATTTTTCAAAGATCAAATAAATAACTGTTTCATCTGACCGCTAAAAGATGAGTCAGAGAATTTCACATCGAAAGAATTGCAATTTGAATATAAATGAAATACTACTTATCTCAGAGGCATTTTTAGATCATTACAAAATAATTTTATCTTCACGTGTACAATTTAATGCAGATAGACTATTTTAGCATACTACTTTGGAAGTCAATAGTATAATAGAACCAAGAATAGTTCTAATAGAAGAATGAATTCCTACTTCCTATATCTCCGATGTCTCTAGAACAAAGAACTCCTTTTGATACATAATAAATTTCATTTATCCCAGTAATCGCATCCTGTTGAAAATGCTGTTCCCTGCAGAAACTCGTTCTGGCGGCTGGTCTAAAATATCATTACAGAAGTATCATGGTGCTTAATGCTTCGTCAACTTTGCATATTCAAGCTTGCACATGCTGAAACCGTGATCACTCCTTACATAACAACTGGCCAAATTGCAATCCAAATGAAAAATGCACATCCATCATTGACCAACAAAATGATGAAAAATGTGAAAATGTAAATTCATCTTCGCTTTTCTTATTTTTGCCCACTATCACTAGTATGCTTGTGTTTTATCAACATGCATTCAGGGATGAAAGCGGTTCATCGATGAATGTTCTAAATTGACCAGCACTGTTGAGAAATTCGGCTTTGAATGATGAAAATACGGACTTTGACCGATAAATCCATTCATTACTTATGCATCTCAAAACAAAGGAAGATTCGATGCGTCGGCAGTAATATCTCCAACTGATGGTCAGCAATCAGCACTGTGATTGACAATAAATGATCTAGATGAATAATCATATTTCTATCAATACTATTTAATTAATGTTTTGTTATTTCGATTGACTTTGTAAAGAAAAACTTCGATATCAAATCTGCGTAGAAAAACTGAAAAATAACATTATTTCAATAATTTCAACTTACAAACAACAACAAATGACTATTTAATTACATTATTCTTTATTAATTTATTTGTTAATATAAAATTATTGAAAATTATTGCCAATAACAGTGACTCTGAAACAAACTATGTGATGCTTCCATTGTATTGAAGTGCAAAAGTATCCAAAAAGATCGGTTGTTCTGTTTAAAGACTGAATTCCGCTCTCCTACAGTATCAATCAAAGTCGAATTTCTGGACAATTTTGATTAATTTAGAAAGTTAATAAGTGAACCGCTTTCATCCCTGGATGCATGTCAATTAATTATATCAACTTGCTACACGCAAGCATCATTGTTTTACTTAAAATCAACTTTCCTTATGATATGATATCGACATAAGGAAGTAAACCAAGAATTTGTAAAAGGGGTCACCCCCCTCAGGTCTCTGAGGGTTAAGCAACTCATTTTTATCTTATGATGAAATTTTCATGAAGGCTTGCAGACTAAACTTAACATCTGAACGAATAGATTGATGATGTGATTACTGCCTCATTCAATAAAAGGGTATAAATCTAGAAATTGTTCCTGAAAGAATAATGAAGATTAAGTAATTTATTCTAATGAGCTCTAAATTCGTATCACATGCAAGCAGACGCCAATTAAGTTGCAAGTTGACCTGAATGACCAAACAATTTGCTTGTTGTCAAACGTAACAAATATCTCTCGGTTATCATTTTCTCACTGGATTTCTCATTATAAAATATTTTCAGTATTCGACATCATGGAAAATTTGAAGGGGGCACAAAGTCCCCCCTCCCCGGCCCTACGACGCCAGAAATCGCCCAGTCCTGATAGGGTGAAGACATTTCAAGAGAAATGATTTCCTCACCCATTCCCAAAATCAAGAGTCACGAATATCTAAGTCACTATACGTAGGATATAATGAAGGTTCACAGAAACATTGTATCAGATGGGGTTAATCTCCGTCCATATTGATAGGCTAAACAACGAATTCATTCATTGTGATAAACCATTTGCGGTACTTGTAGGTTTTATCCCCCCCCACTCCTTCAAAATTCGATAAATCATGTTATACTGAACTGATCGTTATGAAACTTGAGGAGTGTCTAGCTATGGATATTTTCTCTCTACAAACCAAATTTCATTCAAATCGGATAAATAGTTGCTGCGCTACAGTCGATAACGTAGAATATGCCAATCCTCTAAAATGACTGTTCATGGTTGACCTTGATCGTCGGCGCATATACGCACATATATGTGACTCATTGCCTAGGGACAACACACACGATCGCTGCACCTGTCTCATTGTCACTTCGATCAAGGATGAACTTGTTGACTCTGGCATCGATTTGCAAGGATGAGAAGACAATATAGCTATTGGAATAAACGTGTAGTTCTTTCTTAAATTACGTTATCGACTGTAGCGCAGCAACTATATATCCGATTTGAATGAAATTTGGTTTGTAGAGAGAAAATATCCATAGCTAGACACTCTTCAAGTTTCATAACGATCAATTCAATATAACATGATTTATCAAATTTTGAAGGAGTGGGGGATAAAACCTACAAGTACCCCAATTGCTTGTTAGTTCTGTAAATAGGAATCAAAATGAAATCAACACAAAGAAAATCAACCATGGCATCGATCTCAAAAGTTAAACTCTAAGCACTTCTTGGACAGAACAGTAGGATTTTTCAGATGCAAGACAACCGGGAGTTTGAATTTTAAAATCTCATTTCTCAAAACAAACCTTTTCTAGCGCAATCTAGAATTGCATAATTCACCGATTCGTCATGCCAGCAATAACGTGTGACTGACCGCGCACTTTGGCAGCTACTCGAGACTGTACTAAACAAAAATGTTAAAGAAGCAATTATACAGTTGGTTGCATTTAATTAATGCCAAGGCCTTTTGTGACAGCATTTTATATAAGGCAAGAGATAATGAAATTCTATTAAAGCCACATAAGGTGACATTGCCACGCGTAATTACGGAGCAACCCAAACATCCGTGGTTAATAAGGGCAGTTTATGCTTCTGCGTAGATACGCGTACATGCGCGTACGTGCACTAAGAGTCAGCAATTACCCGATCTTATGCTGTCGAAGCATGGGGAATGTTTATGAATACGCGCGGGCGAGCGTTTATAGTTTACTCGTCATCTACGGTTTTCCGCGTTGTGCTTGAACAACCGCTAAGCATGTTTTGTCTGCCTTGAGCAAGAAATTGAGGTCCTTTCACATTGCATTTCCTCTGATGCATATAAACATATGAGACACAAAGTCTATATAACAAAACTGCCGACATATGTTGCAGTAATGTCACGCGTATAACCAGGGATGTTTAGGGCCATGTGTAATTGCGCGTAGTTTCCGCGTGAATTACACGTAAATGAGCGTGGCATGTCACTTAGTGCAACCACATTAACAGTTCTCACTGCACTAGTGCAACTTGTTTTTATCTTGTGACATAACTTTCATGAAGGCATGCAGACTGAACGTAACATCTGAACGAATAGATTTATGGTGTGATTACTGCCGCATTCAATAAAAGGCCATGATTCTAGAAATTGTTCCTGAAAGACTAATGAAGATTAAGTATTTATTCTAATGAGCTCTAAATTCGTATCACATGCAAGCAGACGCCAATTAAGTTGCAAGTTGACCTTAATGACCTAACAATTTGCTTGCTATCAAACGGAACAAATATCTCTCGGCTGTCGTTTTCTCACTGAATTTCTCATTATAAAGTATTTCCAGTATTCGACAATCACAAATCTTCCACAAGTATCAACCATGGCTTGTAGTTCTCTGATTCAATTGTTTCTGTTATCAACTTTAGCAGTCGGTAAGCAAACACAGAATGACTACATGTATACGGTATCACATTGTGTCTTTTAGACGTGCCATTATTATTTAGCATAGATTAAATGCGAATTTCTCACATTAGTAGAATACAAACTCAAGCTGGACGTGACGCGATCTTTACAAAAAACAATTACACCTTTCGCCGCTCAAGACAACCGAATCTGCAGGCAGCCGCAACTATTGTTTTAGAAATCCGCGTGTGTTGTGTGTGTCAGATTCCCTTTTACGGATTCTCATTGGACGGATAAAACACACATCAACGCGTGTTACAAATTGAGCAGCAAATTACAAATTACAACTGCACCTACGATGGCTAAAAGCGAAGATAAGCGACCAAGACAAACGTCAACTAATGAGGGCCTTTGAAAACAATGAAGATTTTTGATGCGAATATTTGATGAGTTTCTAGAAACAGGGAGTAATTCCCTAGATTCAAGTGAAATGATTTGCATGATTATGGATCCGTGTCATCGGAATGCAGAGTTGTCAAATTCATCACATGTGGTGAAACTTTTTCCTTCCATTCCTATTTCTCAATCCCATCGAGAATGCGTTTTCCGCATGGAAATGGGCAATAAAGAAACCGACTGTCCTCACAAGAAATTCATAAGGTTCAATGAAGAAGGCACGCGAGAGTGAAAATCTGCTAGAAGAAAGCGAATTCTAGTTGAAATTGGCACAGAAGCAATTGCAGAAATAACTCCAGAGAAATGTGCTGGTTGGTGGTATTGTCATTCTGCGACTTACATTCTCAAATGTGAAAGTTTAGAAGACATTTTGTATTGGCAAAAATATTCATCTTGTAGTTGAATAACGTTTACAATATGTTTTAATATTCGATAGATTTGATCATTGCTTGCTTTTCATAAAGTTTGATTCAAATTCAATTGAGCTCATATCTCATTCGTAATGTCTTGCTGATCAAGTAATTTACAGGTGTTTGATTACATAATTAATATTGATGAATTGGGTTTTATTTTTTTACTTATTCTTGGTCTGCTAGGTATAAAGCTATCTCAACGTTTTGTTTGCACATTAGAGTTGCAATTGGATGCAGAATCGGTGCAGTCCATTGACGATTCCTTTAATTTTCTATTGTTTTAGAACAGCAGCGGATACCAGTTGCAGTTGACTGCAGATTCGTTTGTCTTGAGCGGCGAAAGGTGTATATGCGTTCTATGTGATTAGGCTTGCATGTTCAATCACATCAATTCAAAATTAGAGGAAATAGCAGTATACGTATGAATGCATGAATATTATCTCTTCAGAATTCAACCTATAGCTTAAGCTATAGACCAAGCTTGGAACAGTATCAGTCTTTGCGAAGTTTGATGCCGATCAGCAGATGTTTCAGTCTGGAATATCGTGAATTCACAGCATTCGTCAGCTTTATGTAACTTTACGTGCATATGTGCTGTGTCGCGGATGAAACCCCTTTGATATCTTCAACACATCACAAACTAATTAAGTAATTAGCAAATGATGCAGGCTGAGACTCTAAACGCTGAAAGCTGGTGCGATAGAAGAGCAAAGAAGAGACTTTAAATACTTCGGAGTTATACATGCTTCCGACAATGAAGCAGATAGCAAGCAGTGCAGAATTTTACATGGAATATGTGACAATTATTTGCCCAGTTCTTGAGCATGCTTGTTTCATTGATCTGAATAAGAGAAATTGGAAAAATCGACTTGTTCATAAGATCATCAACTGGCGACGTGGAGCAGTATGTAGCTTTGCGTCAACCATCCTCACTTGGTGTCGTGAACAGTTTGCCGTAAGACCATTCCTAAAAGTGACCACATTCTGAATCACCTTGTGAAATGTGCCTTCCACTACGTAGAACTCAGAGACGACATACTTCTTTCATTCCTGTAGACAGCATTCCCTCACAACATACAGTGACATGCTGTTATGTCAAATTACAACCTGTAGATTTGTGAAATTTTTACTTCTACCTCTGTATCTTTACCTCTCTAACTTAACGGAATTGTGATTAATAATATTTTTCGATTATCAATTTCAAATGCAAACACTACTATTGGACAGAGCGAGCTGCATCCGTCGACTTTGCCACATGCCTAACTGGCGAAATCTCTAATGACAACTTCGTCTCACCTGGTCTGAGGTTTCGGCCATCGATCATGGCGAGTGGTGCGTAGAGATCTCCTAGGGACCTTCACTTTCCGCCACAACGGTATAGTGACTGAACTTCCATTTTTTCCAACATGAATTTCAAGATAACACCATTGCATGCAATTAACTTCCTTTGGAAGTCTCACGCCACCCCATACTAGAGCAGGTTTCATAGAATCTGCAGGTATGCATTGAGTAATATTACTGCACGTATATAATAGCATACAATACTATTTCTTCTACTACTTGTCTGGAATTGTATAGTGTAATAAGAGAATGTGCATATTTGAATGTAAATGAATGTGCATTTTGTGAAGATGCTGTTTAAATGATTCGATTGCACTATTTATATGAGAAGTCTCCCTTGTTTTATAGAGTCTTAAATGGAAGCTCAATCCTTTTGTAATGAAATTTAGCGAATATTATATAAAACGGTTGAAGCGTATTACTGCTCATCGCACAAAATATGTTGTCAAAGTCCGAATTATTGCATTTTATAACATTATACTGTAGTAGGCAACTCTCGTGTATATACGGAGTACAGGTAGGCCTATCATTCATGCATTTCATGTATGCTATGTGGAAATTGAATAATTTCTGCATAAGTTGACCAAATAATGTCTAACGATCAAAACCTCAACCGGTTAAAGATGCCGAGCACCGTCCCATCCACGACCGGGCGGTTTTAGATAAACCGATTTTGAATACGCCGGCCCGGCCGCCAAAACCCGGACAGTTCTAACTTTGGTGTACATGTTACAGCCCAGAGTCTTACTTGTTGATGTTTGTGACATTTTATTTGTTTTAGAAATCACTCTAGTTCTACGCTAGTATTGCAGCAGCATCAGAATAGTATTTGATGGCTAGCCGATTGCTATTGATAACTATTTCAAAGCTAGTCAAAAGGAAACAAATGTTGCGTTATTACTTTGTATTATCCACTTAGCAATCTCTTATCTGTTTCAACAAAGTCAAACAAGTCAAAGCTTTTTACCACTGAGTACACTGCACGTTCTTTCAGATTGTGCTACATAAAATTGGTATTAAATGCATTCCTCGCTATCCAGGTGTGGCTACCTATTAGCTAGCATAATTTCATGCATGAATGCTTTTTCAAATTTATAGAGTTCAATTATACAGATACGAAATAAAGTAGAGTACGGATGGAGTAGCTGTATTACTATTATCGAACGCGCTATGGTCATCGAATAGATTTAGATATCGACATCCATATTTGCCTGCCGATCTTACATGGACTACCAGATATCATTGTGGCCCCTCTATTATGTCTATGTTAATTTCAGTAGCGCAGAAGTGGATCTAAAGATAGACATGTAGATATAGCATCACACCTATGTAGATGTCTATGATCTATAGAGTTCTAGAATGTATGATTGATGCCGTTCTATATTGCCGTTCTATATTACTTCAAAAGATATCTTTCAATGTGTTTCGTCGTTCTATATCACAAATTATCAAACTCCCTTCCTATCTCCACTATGTTGAACTATGCGTTCTACATTTTCTAATGTAGAACGGAATTTCTATGAATCAAAATACATGTAATCCAATGGGCTACCGTGCTACATTTTTTTACCCTACAATGCACCCAAATTGCAAGTAAGCTTAGATGATATCTTGGGTATAGATAATAAGGCTACACCTCATGCAAATGCCAGTTAAATATCGGTTCACTTGAAATTCAAATGAAGGAAATGCACATAGAAGTAGATAATAGTACTTTCTATGGTATTGTTAATTTCTATGGAAATGCATGACATCAATATTGGATAGGCTATCTACTAGGACTTTGGATGCCATGGAAAGCTAACCACGTTTGTGTTCTTAGCAGATTGTCTATATCGTCACTGGTCCATAGAGTTCATTGACATTTCTTGATCGTTTGATAATAGTGATATAACTACTCCATCTGTACTACCATAGAAAGATGTAGCACTCGGCTTCGCCTCGTGCTACATTTTCTGTGGTAGTACAGATGTCGTAGTTATATCACTATAATATGGCACTTTTCCATTACGTATGATAAACATAGACAAGCGTTCGATAATTAAGACATTCATTGCAGCAATGTCTAAGAATCTGAAATGCAGCGGTGTGAGTTTGATTCTTCAATCTTGTGATTTGTATTTCAGGCGCACTTTCCGTCGATTGGAGTGACCTCCGGGTTCGATTCGGGACTCCACTCAGCGGCTTTTTCCATATGAAGAGAACCGAAAAAGAAGCAGCTAATGATGGATTTAGACTAGATGTCGGATGTTCAGGTAAATATATTCGTGACTATCTTGAAAATAGCTGATTTCTATCAATAACATGTAGGTCTATGTGATTTAGCAACCGTTGATTGATGTAGCTATCAGCATTGCAATCATCAAATACTCCATCGTTTGATCATCGCACTTTCCTCATTTGAGATTTGCAAAATGCCATCCATGTAAGGCTTGCTAGACCGGCCTAGCAGCATCATAGGCGCAAAAATGTGCTGATAATAGTAACCAGCACTGCTGAGATACAAAATAAATCATGATGACAAGCTCCAGATAAATCGTGGGAGTTGGATAGTTACATACATAGATATCCGATTTTTCGCTTTGTTCAAGTAGTCCAGGCGATATCTATTTCATCCCGCCACAAATTGCAATAGTTTCAACAGTGGGTTCACCTTGTAGAGAAAAATTCATTATTAACACATCAAAAATCTCAGGAAATCTAGTTAGCGGATCACCATGAACTTTCCAGTTGAAGTCGACCTAGCTACGCGTTTTCACAAGATGGTTGTTGTGAAAAGTAATCGATTACTGATAGTAAAACTCGCAGACTTGAGACTTAACTTGTAGAAAGCTGCATCTAGAAGCTGTGTAAATTTGCAGGCAGCTTTCACCTGCTGATGCTTTTCAAAACCAATCAAAAGGAAAACAACAGATTCGCCAAATGTCTATTCACAAAAAGTTAGTGATCTTTCTTGTTTTATCTGTTTAGAATGGCAAGAAACCCGTTTCTTGAAATTTTGTGACTAACACTGAGAAATCAATGGTTCAACACCAATTTGGTTGTGTATGGTTCGAATAAACTAAAGTAAGAATTCAAAAATGTCAAATATAACACGGTCATCGAATGATACCATAGAACTAAAACGCACAAGTATAAATCCAAGGCAAGAAAGAAATATCAACATTACTAAATTATGGAAACGGGACTATTTGCAACATCATGGAAATCGGAATGAACAATCAACTATCACAGATATCACTACGTTGGAATAGCATCAGTCTGCATCTAATTATAGCTACAAGTGTTTTTGTACCACTGACTGAGAATCCTACTGTTTTCAATACGCATGCCCGTTATTAGTATTGTAGAATCTTAGCCTGTTCTAGTTCTTTAGTACTGTAGTGTCGGATATTTATGGCTACATACCCCTGAGCGACAATGAAAGTGCGCATCAGTAACTTTTCAGTTTTTGAGTCGTTTGCTTGATATATGAAAGCTTTTTTTCTACTTGCATTTGAGATGTACATATAAAGTGTTACTGAAGAAGCGAAAATCATGAATTGAAGTCATCTTGCGTTTTCTTCAGTTGAAAATGGATTTCTCGGACGAAGATATGTGAAAACAGACGGTGACAGATCGATCATGTTGCTCTTCGACAGCCAAGGAACTATTGCTGGAATTCAGACAGCCGTAAGTGATAGAGCATGCCAATCATGTTGTTTATAAAATGCCTATTTGAATAAATCCATTTTATCTAATTATTAAGGTGCGGCCATTTAGATTTTAATTTTGAACGATTGTTTCTAATGTCATATTTTGACACTTCTCTCAATTATTGAAAAGTCGCTATCAGAAATTATTATGACAATACATACTCAATTCATTCTCTTTGCGTGTTTGCGAAGCCCTATGGCAGCATTTCTTTCTTCACTTTTGTCGTGTTCTAATAAGGTTTGATAGAAATAATAAAATAATTAACCTTACTCTATATTAGTTTTGAATTTTGACGTCCTGTAGCCTACCAATGTGTCATATTTTCAGCGGCAATTTCAATCTAGCTTAAAGACTGAATTCCAGTTAATCATACACACTGTATATTTAGCGGCGGCATTTCAATAGTTCAAAATTCTTCTTAATTTTGTTGAGTATCCGAGCGCGGTTCATAGCCGTTCTGAAGCGGTGCATGGAAATATTAGTCGCATAGCAACCTCAGGCCAATTATGCCTGCTTTCGTCAATTCACAACGCCAACACCGGATACTATCAGGCCATAATAATGAACCCTGCTAATTCAGTTCGAAGCTACACATTCAATTTTTCATACTGAGCTCGAAAATCATAGTGGTGACGACACCAAATGAGTACTCATTCAAGTTATTGTATTGTGCAAGTAATGCACTAGGTGACATGCCACGCTCAATTGCGTGTAATTCACCCGTAAACTACGCATAATTGCACATGACCCTAAACATCCGTGGCTATGCGTGACATTGCTTTGCGTCTCATGTGTCTGCATGTATCAGAGGCTAAACCATGTGATGGGACTTCAAATTCATGATCAGGACAGACAGAACATGCTTAGCGGTTCATCTTAGTGGTTCAAGCGGCAACGCAGACAACCGTAGACGACGCGCAAACTATAAACACTCGCCCGCGCGTATTCATAAACATTTCCCATGTTTTAACAGCATCAGATCAAGTGATTTCTGACTCTTAGTGCAGCGCGTATGTACGCGCGTAGAAGAATAGAATGTCCTCAACCACGGATGTTTGGGGTGTTCCGTAATTACGCGTGGCATGTCACCTAGTGTGTTAAGGGAATTTTCCGGTCATTAGGCCTATTAGTGATAGTTCATTGTCGTTTACTTATTCAGAGAAAATATCAGGGTTTCCAAGAATTTCATCAAAAAATCGATCAAAATAGTTTCGATCGATTAAATCGTCTAATTTTTGGAAATCATAGCAAATAAACAATGAAATAAGTAAATCATATAAAATACACTAATGCACTAATGACAAAAAGCATGCATGTAAACATGAAATTTTCTGAATTTAAGAATATGGTCAAGAGCTAAAGAAAAAACAAAATATTTGATAAAAATCATAGCGTATCACAAAACTTGCAAATATGCGAGCAGCAAAATTTCCTCTGGTTTTTTCTTGCCAAGTACGTTGTGTTTTTCAATTGATGAATCTAGCAATTCTTACGTAATCATTCAAGCTTGCAGTTATTGCGATCGAAGCTCCGAATACAATCAATAAAGATCATTTCATGAGCATTGCAACCTGATAATGCACGACAACAGGAATAGTGATTGATAAAAATGACATTACAAGCAACATCTCATTGACGTCACATATCACAAGACTCTGACAGTAAGAGCGAGTTTCTGAAGGGAACGAGGCCGACAATGAGACTTTCACAGAATGATGTACACCTCACAGTCCGGCAGCCAGCACGAGTTTCTGCAGGGAACGAGGCCGACAATGACACTTTCACAGAATGATGTACACCTCATAGTCCGGCAGCCAGCATGAGTTTCTGCAGGGAACGAGGACGACAATGAAACTTTCACATAATGATGTACAATTCATAGTCCGGCAGCCAGCACGAGTTTCTGCAGGGAACGAGGCCGACGATAACACTTTCACAGAATGATGTACACCTCATAGTCCGGCAGCCAGCACGAGTTTCTGCAGGGAACGAGGCCGACAATGAGACTTTCACAGAATGATGTACACCTCATAGTCCGACAGCCAGCATGAGTTTCTGCAGGGAACGAGGCCGAAAATGACACTTTCACAGAATGATGTACACCTCATAGTCAGACAGCCAGCATGAGTTTCTGCAGGGAACGAGGCCGACAATGAGACTTTCACAGAATGATGTGAACCTCATAGTCCGGCAGGCAGCACGAGTTTGTGCAGAGAACGAGGACGACGATAACACTTTCACAGAATGATGTACACCTCATAATCCGGCAGCCAGCACGAGTTTCTGCAGGGAACGAGGCCGACGATAACACTTTCACAGAATGATGTGCACCTCATAGTCCGGCAGCCACAGCGAGTTTCTGCAGGGAACGAGGACGACAATGACACTTTCACAGAATGATGTACACCTCATAGTCCGGCAGCCAGCACGAGTTTCTGCAGGGAACGAGGCCGAGAATGAGACTTTCACAGAATGATGTGCACCTCATAGTCCGGCAGCCACAGCGAGTTTCTGCAGGGAACGAGGCCGAAAATGAGACTTTCACAGAATGATGTGCACCTCATAGTCCGGCAGCCAGCACGAGTTTCTGCAGGGAACGAGGCCGAGAATGAGACTTTCACAGAATGATGTACACCTCATAGTCCGGCAGCCAGCATGAGTTTCTGCAGGGAACGAGGCCGAGAATGAGACTTTCACAGAAGGATGTACACCTCATAGTCCGGCAGCCAGCACGAGTTTCTGCAGGGTACGAGGCCGAAAATGACACTTTCACAGAATGATGTACACCTCATAGTCCGGCAGCCAGCACGAGTTTGTGCAGGGAACGAGGCTGACAATGGGACTTTCACAGAATGATATTCGCTCCATGCCTACAACTAATCTGCGCGTCTGCCGATTTGTAGTTAGATAAGATCAAAGAAAAACACATGTTAATCAAATGGAACTCAGTTTCTGTTTTTTTCTAATCAACAGAAAAGTACTGAGTATAAAATACTGCAGAGACTCGTGCTGTCTGCCGGACTATGAGGTGTACATCCTTCTGTGAAAGTCTCATTCTCGGCCTCGTTCCCTGCAGAAACTCGTGCTGGCTGCCGGACTATGAGGTGTGCATCATTCTGTGACAGTCTCATTGTCGGCCTCGTTCCCTGCAGAAACTCGTGCTGGATGACGGGATAATACCACATCAGTATAGATTTGAAACTCCGATTAAAATCAGCATTTTTTCAGATCCCCAAATCGTCTGGCTTCCCAACAGCTGAAAACAAGAAATTCCACAATGTGTATCTCGAGACCCCCACCGAGCATCTTTTGACTGCTTACTTTGTTGACCCTGGTGAGTAACTTATGGGGCCAAGTGCATGAATGTTCCATCTTTCAAATATACATGTGCATTTTAGCTACGATCTGCAGCGGTGGACGACCAAGTTCTACCCTTGATACCATCGGAACTGGAGATCGTTTGGTGATGCAAGTTGGCAAAGCTACCTCACTGACTAGTGTCGGTGTAATGGCGATTCCTAGAAAAGAATCTGATATTCCATCAACTAAATGGACAAAGGGCAAATGCTTTGTATGGATGGGTGAGTCTTTTTGATCTTCCGGAATAAAAATGCAAACAGAATTGCTGCATTATGTATGTAATAGAAAATGCAATAGAATGTAAATAGAATAATTAAATATTGAGAAAAATGCGAACACACCTGTTCTGAGTGGCTGCCATTTCATCCACTGCACATGGGCACCAGCAATCATGTAGGCTGTTGTATCATCTACAATCACAGCTGATCCATGGAGAAGTTATGGAAATAGACTGATAAGCAAACATAAGCTGACCACGTAATGGGCTTATCAAAATTGCATATCATTCCAAATTGTTTAGGCATACGAGTAATTGGAGTGAAGTTATGTGATTGACTTCTTAGGCCTCATTTACACTAGGCCAGTGACTGGCGTCCAGTAGACGCGCATGGTGACTCACGCTGAGTCGTGCTAAAGAGATGTGCGCGCGTCACCGCCAAATTCACTGGCATCTATGAAAAACACTCCAGTAGCTCACTCTACCCGAGCGGTATTGTAGAACAGGTCACTGCTCAACCATAAATATGCGAAAATCGTAGATAGTTATCGACTGAGGCAATCAAGTGGTGGTGTTGTAGACAATTGAAAATAAATTAATAAGGCAGAATCTTCCCATCACTGCACTATTGTATTATTGTAATCTTGACATCAAGGTCAAATCCAATCAGTTGTCGTTATTCCTCAGATCAGTTTAATTTCGATGCTATCACGACTCTCTATCCCGTGTACTGAAAACATTGCTCCTTCATGAAATACTATGAAACAAATCTGATGACAAACTGAACGCTTCTATGATTCTAGAAGAGCAGCAGGCCTATTTCATGCATAACTTATCTTCCCAAACACAATATTGTAATCATACAGATCTATGCTATGTTATCTATGATTTTTTATCCTTCATTTGCCCCGTTCAGCAACTGATTGTCACTTTCGCGAGCCTGTGACTGCAATTACATTTTCATTTTGCGTGGGAGTGAAAAGAAATGCCTCTTATGTATACTTCCGGAAGGGGGAAATTAACTTTTCATTGTCGAAGGATCAGAAAGTTCACTTCTCCTCCTTAGTTAACCTTTGTTATGTAAACTCCTGTGCAGAACAAATAATAGAAATCTAGAAACAATTTTTATTTCAACTTCAACTGTATTTGTTTCGATTGAATGAATGACAAAAATAATAAAAAACATGTTCTACGTTCAATTCATCGACCGGTGGATGATATTCGCCCAAAAGTATCGTGCATCCATTGATAGTTAAAGACATATACGTATATAATATTGCACTGATATCAGGAGAATACCCACTCAGATTATCCGAATTGAAATATCTATTGCTCCGAAGCGAAGCTGAGGAGCAAGTAGATATTTCTATGAGGATAATCTGTCGGTGGGTGTTCTCCAGATATCTGTGCAATATTATAATGTATTAACCGATCATAGACCAAACTATGCCAAACCCATGACCAAACATGTTTCTTCATGTCCATGAGGCATCTCTCCTAGGAGAAATACCCGTTCAGAATCTCCGATTGAAAACAATATCATTACCATAGCACAGGTTAATACATTCCTATATGTCTATGAATGCATCCACTATATTTGAACAAAACTTGATTTGAACTGCACGAGCCCGAAGGGTAAGTGCATAGTTCAATCAAGTCGAGTTCAGATATCAGTGGATGTATTCATAGCCATATAGGAATACATTTCTATCACACTTTCCGAGATCTATGTAATCATGGTCATGGCCAGATCTATGATCTTAGTCAGTGATTGCATTATTCATTTCAAATTTCAAATCTATACCATAGTAGCCTACAATTTGACATCATAATATAGTAAACAAAATTGGTTATTTCTCATTTCTCGAAGTGAATGAACAAAGATGACAACTTTACGATTTGCAACACCATTAGATCAGGATATGATAGAAGAAATGATGAGATCAAAGATACCAGATGGGACGAAAAGAAAGGAAAGATGGGCAATAACATTATTCAAAGACTGGCTGAAGAAGCGCAACACCGAAGCTACATGTTTTAAAGGAGTCGATGAACTAACAGCGAATGAGTTGGACTATTTGTTTAGTTTTTTCATATTGGAAATTCGCACCTTCAAAGGGAACCGATTCAAGAGCTCCACTTTGAAAAACGTAGCATCTATGATACAATATCACTATAACAAGCATTTTAATAAAGGTTGGTCCATTTTCAAGGACAAAGATTTCCAACGGTCAAGAAACAATCTCGATTTATCAATGAAGCTCAGTCGAGAATCTGGAGTAGACGGTAACTCCAGAAGAGCAGAAATCATTGAAGAGAGTCATGATCAAATTTTGTGGGACAAGAAACTGTTGGGATCAGATACTCCGAAGAAATTGGTCCATACTTTGGTCTATCTTTTTGGAAAAAACTTTGCTTTGAGAGGAAGAGATGAGCACAGACGACTCCAAATGTCAATGATAGAGGAGCAGTACGATAATTTAGAGCAACGCTGTTTTCTTTTATACACCGAAAACATTTCAAAAACGAGTAAAGGTGGAATTCATGATACTAAGAAAGAACCAAAAAAGACCAGAGCATGCGAAAATCAATTAAATCCGGACAGATGCATTGTCCAACTGTACAGAAAATATTTGACCCATCGTCCTCCAGGACTTGAAGACTTCTATCTGACACCTCTGATTAACCCAAAAGATGACATATGGCACAAAATTACTCCCATGGGAGTGAACCAGCCTGGTAGTGTCGTGAAGAAACTGTTCATGAACGCTGCAATTAAGGGACGTTTCACCAATCATAGCTTAAAAAGAACTGCACGATCCCAACTGTGTGCTGATGGAATTGGTCGAGACGTTGTGATGAAGAAAACAGGACATATATCGGAAAGTGATTTGGACTATTTGGAGGTGGGCTGCAAACAAGAAATTGGCATGAGTGACTCAATCAATTACATTCGAAAGGAGCAAACTTCAACAACAATCATGGTGAATGATAACAAGGAAAATATCTGCGCATCTACCAGTAACTCATCAGTTACAACTTTATTAGAGCCTGCAAAAATTGTTATATAAAAAATGGATGTAAAGTATCAATTTTCATGTGATGTCACGGTCTTGACATCATTTTTTGACTTTATGATTGATGCTATTGTCATAGTTTTGTTACGCCAATAGGTCCCAGTTCCTTCACAATGCAAGAACTTCGAATTATAATTTCATATTTCAAGAGCCAAGAAATTTTGCACTATAGATATCATGTATAAAGAGATACCTCAAGACAAAGTGTGATAGAAGTGGATTAACTCAGTGATTCATAGACATCTAGCTATGATGTCTTTGAGCTTTATCAGGGACTCCAATGTCTTCTGACTCCGGACATAGAAATTGATGAAACCACCTGTCGATGAAATGACTCAAATCCATGATATCTGCGTGGCGATGAAGTGAACCAAAAGCATGTAGCGACTGCATATTGCGGCCTGCACGACTTTATTTGTGCTTTCAAGAGCTAAGCTGACTGCTTTGTTCATGAAGTATAGTGAGGAGGTGAAGAGTCCTAAAATATAAAGAAAAATTTTGTCAACTGCTTGTATTTGAAACGTTTTATGGAAAAGATGCAAGTTCCTGATAAAAAGTTGCCATTAATTAAAGTGCAAATGAATTTTATTTCAGCTAAGCGGCAACTCCATTTTTTCCAAACTTACATGTAGATTTTCCATGTAGACTATCCTTCACAGCACGTGACATCAAATGTATCGCCGAACAATATGATTATGTAGTGTGCATTACGGAAAATGCAATTACATTTATTTTTTGCATGTATTGAAATGAGAACAACAAAATTCTTTGTAATAGACCACAGCATTGGATATGTTTCATATTCAGAGTTTTGAGTGTGTAACTTTCTTAAGTCAGCCAGAATTCTATTTCATTGCAGGCCAACATTATTGGTACAACATGAGGATGGACATGAATTGTGACGACTTTTTCCCTGCATTCCTCCTCTACCACAGCGGAAAACTGAACGGTTTTGGCTTTGCTATCACGGCCAACTATGACGGACAATACTACGAACATCCAACACTCAGCGTTGCCAATGTAAGTGCTTGCAAATCTCCAGGGTTGCCATGGGGATTGATATTTGAATCCACACCCCACCCCATACCCACAGAAAAGTCTGTGGGTATCCCCAAAGAATCCCCACGCCCCCACAGAATAAGCCCCTCATTAATATGTTGCTCGTCTCTGCAGTAAAGGAGACTTGCAGAAATCTTCCACTTCAGACGTCCTTGACACACCTGGAACTATCATTATAAGTCACTCAAAATTATTGAACATATGATACTAATATGAAAATGATCAGCATTGATATTTCATGCATTTTAAGTGGTGAGATGGATAGGTTGGGTGATACTTTGTAATTCAACATCGAAGTTGATTGTGTGATATGATGTCAGTTCTGATTGCATCTAGTGAATGTCAAAAATCTTCAGAATCCCCACAGAATCCCCATACCCACGGCAACACTGCAAATCTCTATTCATCATATTGAGAAATCTCATTTCAAAATGCTTATTTGCCCGCGCCATCAAAATCAAAGACGATTATAGTCATTCGTGTGAGAAGCTGCTGTTTGTTGCTCCAAGAATATTTAATTTGAATGACAATTGACTATTGAAAGTATCACAGCACCAGCAAGTTATAAATCTTTCAGTTCTGTCTCAATAGAAGATTCATAGTGTGGTTTAAGGATAAAATGATCATTATATACTGATCAGCACCAAACTGGTCACATCAGCATCCCTGGCCCCATAAAAGCAAGAGTTGAAAAGTAGATACATTTACCTTGCAGCTCTTTTTTCTGAAGACATTGGTAGCAACGTAAACTCTAGAGACAGAGCAAATTCAAAAATATAATGAAGATCTAATAAATCTGATAACTTGGGCCGCAAATATTTTCCAGCCTGTTATACATTGCATACTACTTTCCAGAGGTGTGCATAGATCTGTTGCAACCTTATGATTGACCTCCGTGATGTTTTGACTTGCTTGCGCCGAGATCATTTCAGAATATATCATATATGATTGTGTCAAAGTACTTATAACCGTCGGCATGAAGAGACAAGTCAAGCTACGTCAAACTTCTTGGTAGCATGAACTTGAATTCTATAAAAGCATGAATCCTAAGAGTCAATAAAATGAAACTTATTTTTCTCGGTCAGCCTGAATTAATGGTCAACTTCATAAGCTTTCAATCATTCTTCCGACCTAATGCGGAAAAGTTAGAACGCATCAGGAAGAGATGTCATCGCTCGTACGAATGCTCGTGCAATATTTTGCCCCCCATTTAGTATTCATCGCGAAGCTTCGGCAATTAAGTTATTCAAGAAAATGTTGTTGGATCCTAATTACCTACTACATCACCTCATGTATCTTCGAAATTATAAAATAGACTTTTGTTCAGGGAATTGATGTCCCTAATTTGTTAATTTTGTGCATGCCAATTCATTCAGTTGTTCTTAAAGGAATGGAAAGTCTTTCAAATTTGCAACCTTCATTGTGGATGACAGCTTACGCAAACACTGACCCCCTTCAAACGGAATTCGAACTTTTTCTCAAGTCGCTTCAACCAAACTCAAATTCGGCATTGTGTCGGTTTGACAGAGGAAGCTAGCCTATTATTCATAATTAAAAAAGCAAGATATTCAGCGGATACCAAATATTTATTAGATAAATTGCCAATATTTCGCCTTACGGCTTCATCAAGGCACAATAAACACAGAGAGAATGGCGAGGTATTTACAGAAGGACTAAAAAGAGTTCACAGTTCACAGCAGGGTGCACACAAGGCTAAGAGCAAGCTATATGGAAAAATCAGCATGCCGTCGTGGCGACTGATGTAGAGAGCCTCTACTGCTCTTCTCTTTTGAGTGTTACTCAAGCCTCGATGAACTATCGACCAGCGAACGTGAGATTCAGGCGACGAGGTACTGTGCTTCTCCACGAAATGTTGATGTACAGAACTGTTGTCCTGAGAATAATGCTCTCGAAGACGCGATTTAATGCAGCGGCTTGTTTCACCTATGTATACGGCATCACATTCCGTACATACGATTTTATTAATCAGATTCTTAGAATAGCACCGATTCGCATGCTCTCCGATGCTGCAGGTCTGACAGTTGTCATTGCATGTTAATCTCTGTTTCGGGGGATGAACCTGTGTGCACCCTGCTGTGAACTGTGAACTCTTTTTAGTCCTTCTATAAATACATGTACCTGGCCATTCTCTCTGGTTTGATTGTGCCTTGATAAAGCCGTAAGGCGAAATATTGGCAATTTATCTAATAAATATTTGGTATCCGCTGAATATCTTGCTTTTTTAATCATTACTACCGGATACGCGGTAAAAAGCTCTCTGGATTATTATTCATAATATCCTCCAGGAAAATGAACGACTGTTTTCTCTGTTTCAGGGATTCTTCCCCTTCATTCCTACCTGCATGCATAAACCCGGATTCCCAACAACCTTCACAACGGTTCACATCTATTTCAACAGCCCCTACAATAAATTGTGCTTGTTTTAATAAACTCATATTGTGAATGCTTCAACAGTCTATTCAATAAATTGTGCTTGTTTCAATAAACTCATATTATGAAGCATTATCCGGTTCTGTTCTTTAAAACAGAGAGGGTCAATCTGCGGTTCGAAGGCCAAAAGAGGCTCGAAAAATAAATTCTCGTGGTTGTTTCAGGTTTTCAGATTAACTTCCTAGACGACTAAAAGTAGACAAGTAGAAAATGAAACTCAATTTGAGGATCTCATTAATGAAGGAGACAAACGTGCATGTAATTCCGTCACGCTTTCATTTTCTATAATCCTCAACCCTATTTAAGCATTGAAATTGAAAACCGAAGGCTCCAATATGCCAGAAATTGGCACATCTTCGTTCCGAGTGGCATTAGTTTTCTTACAAATAACATTTAAAAAACACTCATTTGTAAATGAGCTTCAAAAATTAAAAAACATAATTTTCGCTGGAAGCTGATTGAACATGGCTTTGATAAACGATGCGCTTTGATCTACCAAGTGTGTCAAAAATATTGACAGGCATAATACACTTTCCCCTTCATACTTGGAATACACAATTTGTAGCATAAAATATGCCTTTTTAAATTTTTATGAATAGTACTTATAAAGGATTACTTATGAATCTATTGCGAGTAGTGTTCATGTACTACTGCTATTCTTCATTTATAAATTACAGAGACACATTTGTGGATGAATGAGCAAGTTAATTTTAACTTCAAATGAGCTTTGTCTGCAAACAATGTTACTGAAGCAATTTAAGTTTCATAAAAAGACAAAATGCTCAATTTTCAAAGTATTACTTTCAAATAAAGGTCGATTTTTATGTTTCTGTGCACCAAATTGTCTCAACTTTGAAGTACTTATCAGGAGATACGTAGAAACAAAAGGACACAAATAATTTGAGTCGTTGACATTACAGTTTTTGGGTAATGCAAGGCTCCAGGTGACTCCTTCCGAGTAAAGTGTTTCTTATTCAATTGACTGCCATTATACGCTTTAACCATACACTGTAAATCTAAAAGGTCTGATAGGGTCTTTATGTCGTTCACAAAGCATATTTTCAAGGGTGTTAAGACCCTCTAGGTGAAGGGTCTACAGTATTTATCAAAAGCAACGATTAAAATTTGCTAATTTAACAATTACAAATGAGCATGTTTGAAACTCTAGAGAAAGAAAATTATTTTAATCTTAGTTTAACTCAAGTTTTGCTGTAATTTTTAATGTACGGGTCTAATAGGGTCTAAATTACGTTCACAACATAGTCTATTATTAAATGACCTCAATATCAGAATATAATTGGAAGTCAATAACATATTGTAACTTTTTATCCTTTCTATACATGCTTTTGATGAATTGACACATATATAAGATGGAAAAGAACAAAAAATAGTAGGCCTATTTGAATTGCAGTTTTCTCATTGATGTCCAGGAACATAAAGGAAATAAATAACAAAAAAGCAAGTTGCACTGGATCGCGCAATTGACGTAAGAAAAGACATATAGATTTAAAGAAAATGTGCAACGATAAAGCTTGTATTGATTTGCTAATTCATACATGCATATGTTTTTATTACAATAGAAACCGTTTTATTTTATTCATTTAATCCATTTGATTGTTTGTCTTTTTTATCAAATAATTTTGTATCGGAAAAGCAATACTAAATCAAACTTCGTCAGGCATAGTTGGCGGTCGAGTGCAGATGCCTATCGATGTTTTAAGCATAATATACTTATGTCAATGTTGGCATGTTGAGACTGAGTCTATATGAATAAGATCATGAATTGACATTGTTAGGCCCTATCAGAGTGAGATATATTTTGCAGACCAATCGGTACGTATAATTTCAACTTCTTCGTATTTTATTTAAGCATGTCTTCAATAATTGGAGAAAAATACCATCTATTCTTTTGATAACGTAAACAACTTTTGGCTGAGAATTTTTCATGTTTTATATTTAAATTTTTGTAAGAGTACATTTGTTCATAACAAAAAAAGATTCCATCAGTATAAATTTCACAATATCTGTAATCACTGAAGTTTAAGAAGAAGAAGAGGAAATGTATTTTCCACTGTTTAATCCAGAAATTGCCAATGCTCATTGACATGCTTGCTAGGCCTTTATTTCTCTTGCTCCGACCCTTTTAACATTTACAGTAGCAATTGAATTTGCGTAACACCACAACCCACATAATATAATTATAATTTTGTATTACATAGCTGATTTTGACCCATCTGAAGAGGGCTTTAACGACGATAAATTACTTAGGACGTTAATTCCGTCATTAAAGCCCGATTCAGATGGGTAATTATTCGTAATATAGCCCGAATGAATATCTGTGTCCCACGCGCTTTAATGCCTGTTGTATTTCCATTATAACCGCATTAAAGCCCGCGAGAATAAATAGCTGTTGAAATGATGTCTCTAGGCATTGCATTGACATTACCCTAGAGTCCATTACTCAATAGAAATTTACAGGGCATTAATGCTTTAGCTCTCAATAAAGCCTTCAGGGGGAATAGACATCTAAACAAACAAATGAGGGTTATATTCGGTATTATTATTTGTATTGATGTTTTGGTAACTCAGTTCACAGAAGTCAAATACACTTTTTTTTTATTAAAATCATCGATTGAAATTACATTGTTGCACATCCTATGATTTGTAAACGGAAAACGTTTTAAATATTTTCCAAAATAATGATTGTTTAAGTTTTTCAATACTTTGACTATATAGAATCAATTTCGAATGAAATCGAACAGATGATTAACTTACCAGCGAAGAAGAATCTTATCAGTGACCTTAGTTTAATGACATCATTCACTTGCAGATTTGACGATACAAAACGAAAATCACATTTATTCATTACAAATATTTCTGTTATAACCGTATATAGCCTGCATCTACTAAATCTATTTCTAACGGGTAGTATGTAGTTATGTGTTATTATAAATTACGATGTATATTTTACCTACGTAATATCCTAAATGTCCAGATTCTACTACTTAACGTGCACGATTTTAATCATCAGGTAAATCAAATTTGTTACTTGGCTGTGACTCTGTAGATTTAGTTATTTTTAGCGATTTTGAGCTGTATACTAGACTTGCACTGTGTTAAAAGACGTGTCTAACCATGCGCTATGAATAAGTTACGATGTTTTTTCCCTTCATGATGATCTAAATGACCAGATTATAGCACTAAACATGCAGGATTGTTATTATGAAATAAATAGGCCTATGCGACTTAGCCTGGCTTCTGTAGATTTAGTTATTTTTAGCGATTTTGAGCTGTATACTAGACTTGCACTGTGTTAAAAGACGTGTCTAACCATGCGCTATGAATAAGTTACGATGTTTTTTCCCTTCATGATGATTAATGTCATATTTCTACGTCAAAGTAAGCTAAGTCACATGGTTGCATGAATTTTTGATAGTATCAAAGTTATCCGTTTTCTTAATTTTCCTTTCATTTGCAGACTTACCTGATCTTTTACAAGCGCACCATAAACGATTTGAAGAAAACGAAAAAGGGAATAAGCGAATTAAGTATCGTTAGGCTGCCATGCATAAGTGTAATTTATGTGGATTCAAGACATCGTCGATACCTGTCGTAGAAAGACATATAAGATGTATGCACTTGTCAGAGAGGAAGAAGTCAGGAATTTTCTGTCCGGTTGAGGATTGTTTTGTAAAAAGGGTATCCGTGAGGAGTTTATTGTTTCATATAGGCATCCACAAAAGTATTGATGTACGTAACATTTCCACCAACTATCCAACGATTAAAAACGAATGTCAAGCTGTTGAAGCTTCTTCGTTTAATAGGCCTACCAGCGAACTAGCACTAGTGATGAATGAATCTCCACAAAATGTTAACAAAAAGTCCTCTGCTGAATTGTATGAAGATTCCATCAAGTTTTTGAGTGATGCCTTTCTTAAGATGTATGTTAGATCTTACACTGTGAATAAAGTTACTAAGTCAAGTGCCAGAGAAATAACGATGAATTGTGTGTCTATATTGGACTCTTTCTTGGAAGATTACAAAGATGTATTTAAGCAAGGGCATGAAGTTTCCAATTCACCTGAAAATGACCGCAACTTGCAGTTCAATTATCATGATTTCTTTACCAAATCTGTTCATCAGCTTCTTTCGGACGCCAATGTTGTTCGGTTCCTCATGGAAAACTGTTCAATGCCACGAGTTGAAAGAATTACTTTAGAAGCCATTGATCACGAGAAAAATTCATACTGTTATATACCCATTGCAGATCATCTTAATCTGGTTTTATCTAACAAAAGCTTCCGAAAAGTTATGTCATTTGACTGTGAGCGTTTGTCAGATTATTATCAATTCTTTAAATCAGAGTACTTCACTAGTTACTTGAGACCTTGTGGCAAGTCAGGCATATATATCGGTTTATATACAGACGACTTCGAGGTGTGCAACCCCATTGGGAAATCTAAGGGTGTACATAAGTTAGTTGGTGTTTATTTTGTTATCTTAAATTTCCATCCAGAAATGTTTTCTTCTATTGAGAATAGATTTTTAACTATGGCAATCGAACGATCTTTAGTCAAAAAATATGATCTTAATGTTCTTCTGACTCCTCTGATAGATGAGTTAAATGCTCTACTTATTGAAGGGGTGCCGTCTGAATGCTTTGGGAAACTTACCTTTGATTGTATGTTACATCGCTGGTGATAATTTGAGTCAACACGAGCTTAGTTGTCTTGGCATGTGTTTTTCAAATGGCTATGTATGTCGTTACTGTGAAATCAAGCATACGGGCTGCAGATTTTCGTTGCAAAATCAGACGAATAGTGATAGAGAAACTGTTTCACCTAGAATTCATCAAGATTTTGTTACGTTGTGTCCTGAACTCGGCTTCAAAAGAGAAGAACCGATTTTACCTCGTATCTTGTGTTCTACCATGCCGCATTTTTGTGTCCCAGACATGATGCATGATTTATTTGCATCCGGAATGAGTCACAATATTGTATGTCTATTGTTCACAGAAATGATATCGCACAGAGAAATATCTTTGTTTGTTATAAACAGAATTCTATCTTTTGCATTCCCCTTTTTCAAAAGAGTCAATATAACATCGGATAACTTACGGAAAGGATACTTACCCGTAAACGCAGCTGACATGATAGTACTTTTGTCTCAACTTCCTGTATATATGGTAGCATATATAGATAATCCTTGTGACTCTAATCATTGGCAATTATTTATTTGTCATGTATCGGTTGTGAAGATATTATTGATGCCAGCAGTAAATACATTCTATCTCGAAGATCTGTTTGTCTGCTTATCTGAACAGGATCGACTTATTCGTTCCTCCAGTTTATTCACCAAGCAGATAAGATCAATATGTAAATATCATTACATATCCCATCACTATTATCAGTTTGTAAAATTTTATGGTAGCCTTCGTTATTTGTGGTGCATGCGCTTTGAGTCGTTACACCAACCTTTAAAAAACATGTCCACTCAGTGGGTAATTTCAAGAATGTTTCCTATAACATCTGTCAATGGTATAGTCAAAGGCAAGCAATAGTTTTTTCAGAAACAAATTTCGATAATGTTTTGGTAGGTAACAACGTCAAAGATTTTCCAACAGAATATCTTGGTTATGATGAGATAGAAGCGATCAGTAGTGTGATTGGAACGTCATGCGAAGAAATATTATCAAGAAACATAAAATGCGCTTCTTCCATTAATATGAACAGCTACTCTTATCGTATTGGAAATTTTATTGTGTTATCACTTGATTGTTTTGACTACGAGCCCAATTTTGGTATTATTAGAAAATTTTTGCGGATTGATGATGAATGGTATATTATAATGGCATTGGTAGAAGCGCACTTTATGGACTCGTGCCTTTGTTATGAAGTAGATAAAGTCAACTCTCTCAAGATGATTGCGATGACATCTCTTGATTTTTTTCATCCCCCTATTTATGAAATCATCATTAAAGGCCGACGATTTATTCCGATCGAGTATTTTATTGGTGTCAGTGATGATAAAACAGTTTGTATGGTGTGAATACTCTCAATAATTGAATGTGCAGTCCTCCGACACTTGCCTCATAGCTTGTCAAAATTTCAAAGTATCTGTCCCAGAATAAATGTAAATACAGAAATCAAATCGTTTTTTTCTTGTATCATGCATGTAGATAAACTATAATCCCTTACATGGCTTATTTAGCCTTCTTCAGAAGGTCCTTGACTTGATGAAACGTCCTCTACGGCGACTAGATTGATGGGAGGGGCCCTAAGGCGACTAGGTCTTTTTGACTTTCTTTTACACAAACATGTAATTTAGTCTAGTAGGCCTATATATCGTAGGTCATCGATACTTAATGCATATTGTTGTAACTAGCTTTCTATTCTTTTCAGGTGTGATGGCAGAAGCATCATTGGTAAAGAAAGTATTTTGTAAAGTGAAATATTTGGAGCAAACGAGCTAATAAAGGTTACCAATTACAGTGACTTTGTGAAAGCATGTCTTTCTAAGTTTGGCCTGGTGGAAGACGTTTCATATTGTGAGTTATCCATGTCTGATGGAACTATAATTGACGAAGAATCATTCGAGATCCTATGCGATTATCATGAAATTATTCTTTTTAAGGTGAAACAAACATCCGGTAAGTGTGAACGTTGGCCATCCATTTATACCTTACCGTCGCATATATTGTCTTCGTTTACTGAATTAACTGACATCAGTGATACCAGTATCAAAAACTCACAGCCCAAACGGAGTATGTTTTTGCGTGCAGTGTGTAACGATATGTTACAATACAGTGACGATAAACTATATTTTCAGTCACCGTCAATAAAATTTCATCAAGTGGCCGAGGCTATTGTCCGCGCGGCACCTCATTTACGTGACCTAGACGGTACTAGCAACTACTGGAGACTGCGCTTAGTGAAATTTTTCAAAAACTATAGGCAAAGTATGCGTCGAAAAAGTGTTTGATATGCCTCAAAAACTGATTGACTACAGCAAAAAGTTCACTGGTAAGCGCAAGTGCTCTGATGAGCCTCATAGTCGAAGTGATGAGACTGGAGAAGGCAACGGTTCTGAGGATTCAAATAGTGATACTGATAATACAACAATATTGGACGATACCGGTTCATCAAGTTCAACGACCACCCTAAGTAGACGGTCTGAGATTCTATGTGTTCCAAAAAACGACTGCTCGGATGATTACACAGAGTTCAGACAACGGAAATTCTCTGCATGGTATAACAAATTGCCTTTGAAGTCGGAAATCGATGCAAATTCATCACTAGTCAATGCCCAGTCACTATACATAGAAGCAGGAATGATGTTGCGATTGTATGCCGAGACCAAGTCCGAATACATTGCTGATTTATCTTTGGCTTACGATGAAATCAATTCAAAAATGGAGGAAGTTCTCTCTAAACTGTGTGGGTTTTTTCGCAAAACATTGCGACGTTGGTTAAATGCTCATCCTTATCTGGAGCCAAGTGAAAATGATAATGATAATTTGATTGCTGCTTTCAAGTTACTCTGCATAAGGTTTAGATCATCACGTCCGGTTGATTCTTGTTCATTTGATATCGACTTTCGTGGTTTTACGGTTGAAGGAATTCATTTTACTGCTAAAAGCGTTCAAGAATGTGTCGCTATGGCTATGTTTGCCCATATAGCATTCAACATAGTGCATCCTCAAAAATTGGAAGCTCCATTTGAAGTCCTCGAGTTCTTGATGGGGGTCCGTGTTAAAACCACTCTTATGTCAGTTAAGAAATTCTTGAACGAACTGCCAAAGAGTTGGCCGTAAATTTGCAGAAATAGTGAACTACTTCGTTGCATGACAGAATCTATCTCTTCGTCGATAACTAATTGATAATTCATCGTAATCGACCTTATGGAATCTATCTTTTCCAGTTTTTGATGTTAGTTTCCTCAAAGAAAACTTTATATTTATTAAACAAAAGTGCGTCTTGTCTTCTTAATCTTGGGATTCTACACGGCTAAGTCAACAATAGAGAATGAGATAAGTTAAAATTTTAAAAATTGAACATATTAACTAAGCAAGGTCAGTTCAATTCAGTTAATTAGATCATATGTGTTTCAATTTGAAAATGTTCCAACTATTTGTTGACTTAACTGTGCTCTAAATTCTTAATTCATTCAATCATAGTTAGATTTTGCTGCTGTGCATGGTCTTATTTTGTTGATGATGCATTCAGTACCAGATTTTTGTTTTTAGATTTAGCTGCTGTGTATGATCTTATTTTGTTGATGATGCATTCAGTACCAGATTTTTGTTTTTAGATTTTTAGATTTAGCTGCTGTGTATGGTCTTATTTTGTTGATGATGCATTCAGTACCAGATTTTTGTTTTTAGATTTTTAGATTTAGCTGCTGTCTATGGTCTTATTTTGTTGATGATTCATTCAGTACCAGATTTTTGTTTTTAGATTTAGCTGCTGTGTATGGTCTCATTTTGTTGATGATACATTAGTACCAGATTTTTGTTTTTAGATTTAGCTGCTGCGTATGGTCTTATTTTGTTGATGATACATTAGTACCAGATTTTTGTTTTTAGATTTTTACCGCTTTTTTTATCATCGCATTAAAGATAAAGGATATCATTCATGTTTTTCTTAATTTTAAAGTTCATGTAGCTTAAGGTTGCATAACAGGTCTCGCCCTTCGTTAAGTTCTGTAACAAACATGGTAAACCGCCACAAACTAGTCAAAACCATATCAGTATTAAACTGTAGTAAACTCTGTAATCACGGTTATCATTTACTAACTTAGGTATAATTTAATCGTTGATTAAGTAAAATCATGTGGGCCCTATTCGCAGAAATGTGTTCTTGCGTACTTTAATAACGAGATGAAATAATGACTTAATTTCATAATCTGACATGTATTACTTAGTAGTCACATGCTGTCAGAAACTGGTCATCGGAAATCTAACGAAAAACGAATAAGCGAGGTAACAGTAAACTAACAAAATTATTTGAGATGATAAATCAAGACCTAAGCCTGTGGGCTAACAATGATAATTCTAAAAGTATGAGAACATGACAAATTATTGCAAGTAGGCTATGCCTCTACACAATGTGTTAAACGGCTACCCTTACCAAGAAAAACAAGAGTAGGCCTATATTGATAACAAAAATGTTATACGAGCCTAGCGACTGTAAGTATCTAACATCACATAGCCATGTGAAGAGGAACTTCAATGCATTTAAGAGTTAGGTTGCTATAACGACTAATTACGAATAATACTAAAATATACTATCCCTTAGTATTGTATACAGAAGATATGTTAGTATAAAATTAATCAACAATAAATGCACGTATGTTCGATAATTTCTCACGTAAATAATTTTGAAAGTTGGGTTTCCTTTAATACTCGTATGATACAACACTCACATGACTTACGATTATATGAATGCCATTAGTAATGAATTAAATGTTATGCTCTCTCATAATTTTCCTTTTGAAACTGATAGAAATATTTGCATTCTAAACAGTGAATGAAATTTCAGAGTTCAAGAATATCTCCTCTCCGCCAAACCAAAGTTGATCATT
This sequence comes from Prostheceraeus crozeri, assembly GCA_907163375.1. Lineage (NCBI taxonomy): Eukaryota > Metazoa > Platyhelminthes > Polycladida > Euryleptidae > Prostheceraeus > Prostheceraeus crozeri. The sequence continues at coordinate 199,004 of CAJQUW010006702.1, forward strand.
ATAGACTACCATTAACCACTTCATTTTCACTTAGGGCCTACTGCATTTTATCAAACATCATCCCAGGTGCTGTAATGTTTTGTCTATAAAGACTAATAAACTTCTGAGTTCTGACAGTCATGTTGGAAGTTGATTTTCAAATAGTCAGTCATGTGGACGTGGTGCTACTATAGTCGTCAGGCTTGTATAACTATTTTGAATTTATTTCTACAGCTACCTAGCCGACATACTATTTGAGAAAGATAAATAACTTAATTGTCTTACTTACTTTCTCTGGCAGACTTAGTAAGAAAGGGCGGCTGCATCGCGTCGCATAATTGTCTGACTGCGGCATTATTATTCAGTCGGTGGTTAGAATTACACCTCCATACATAACACTGAAGAACAAAGCGTATCCCCATCACCGTATGTAGGACAATTTGGGGTAGGCTATATTACATGTGTTAACCAGTACAACACATTAGGGTGGTCCTTAAAAATCGAAGTCTCGAATTTCACGGCTCTCACCCCTACCCCCCGCCAAATTAGCTTCATTTACTGAAAACAACCCTTATGACATGTTATCTCAAAATTCGAAAATGTAGAGGTAGTCCACGGCCTTAAAAGTAGGCCTACTGCATGAAAAATTGGCTTTTTTGTTGTATTCTTCAATGTAGTTCTTTTATCAAATGAACCTCATTTGGGGAGTGAGAGCTGTGAAATTTAATACTTCACTGATACATGAAAACGTTAAAATCGATAACTACAATAAGATGTAGGCCTACACCGAAAGCTACTACTAAACTGACGTTCATTTTTCACCACTGGAAACCCATTGCTACAAATTGCACTCCATAGCTTAGATCAGGAAAGCATTTTCTCATGACACCCCTTGGCTTCAATTAGTTTGCTTTAAGATTAGACCCTATAATCTTCGGTAATCATTGTGTTTGATTAATCCACTGTTATTTCCATGAAGATATAGGCCTACTGTATGTGTATCATGCGAACTACTCGTATAATTCGTTTATCAATATTTTTACTTTAGTCGGTGGAAAACCGGTATCTTAGATGTTCGCATGACCAAGCATATCTAAAGATGTACGTGGCTGCTATGCTGCTAATATCTTGATTAAGTTGGTATATTTATACATGATAACAGTAGAGTTGTATAGGAGCTTAATTCCTACATTATCCCCGGATCCGGATCTAATAGAATTGAATCTAGTCGGAACCGGGTCTAATAAAATATTGTCAATTGTTTGGTCATCCTTCCAAAAGAATTTAATTATCATAAAATATGCCTCCGGCTTTGAATGGGATACTGTATGTATTTTTCAGCAATTCAGTCCCAGCGGAGGGCGCATGTAATTTTTGATTGAATCGATTTCAAAGCAGAAGGCATAGCCTCCTTTTGATAAAGTTGAATTTAGTCGGATCTTTGTATTTTGAGTATATCCAGAACTGAAGACGAGAGAAAACTTTGCATATAGCATATTTCTGACTATGATGAATTGATTATTCAACGCTTTTTTTCAGATGGCATCATCCTTAAAAGCGAAGACTGTCTAAGGTGAAATGTTGCCCTTAATTACGGTATTGCACCGGATCGCGCCCAAACAAAGTAAGCAAAATCCCATAAATGACAAGTACTTTTATCACTTAAAAGTGTTTCTATTAACCGTTTCTCACCTTGCATTATTAATCTATACATCCAATCATCCATTGATACTAATATAAATCTCAATTAAGAATGCCGACGATTGGTTTATTATCCTTTTCTGGAAGATAATATATGTATGATGATGTATGAATTATAGACAGTTTATGGTTGTCATAATATCCGGAACATACGTTTCAAAGAAACAATCATTTTAACCATTAACATAAATTCATGTGTCGCGATTTCTTTTCAGAAACGTCCGATATCGCATGTTGTCCTTCGATTTTATACGAATGCGAATCTACGTTGGATTTCTGATATCTCAGTTCGACTTGCGAATGCCAAAGTTCGACCCAATTCATTTCTACTCAAATATTCTTTCTTAAGCGTTACTGCTGTAAATCAGCTTCACTCAGAAGGGTTGATGGTTTGAAACTAGAATTACTAACGTTTCTTTCCACCTGCTGTCACAATGAGTAGATAGCGCTATGATCATCATACGTACTCAAACGAATTCGAGGATGGTGTAGATGCAAAAACGGTCAGGTGAGATGCGACGATTTCCATTATGTGAAGTACCTAGCTTTTTACCATAAGAGGTCTTCATGTCATATGTCTAGACCTTCTTAGACCTTCAAGTATCT
>CAJQUW010006703.1:0-12123 GCA_907163375.1 Prostheceraeus crozeri
AAGGAAATCGTTTCATCCTGGTTATGGTGGACATTTTCACCCGTTGGGCAGAGGCTGTGCCCTTACCACAGCACACTGCAAAACATGTGGGTAATGCAGTTCTCCACAGCTGGGTCACCAGATACGGTGTTCCGAAGGAAATTTTGTCTGACCAGGGCAAAGAATTCGAGTCGGCAGTATTCCAGCACTTCTGCAATGTGCTAGCAATTAAAAAGATCCGTTCTTCACCATACAGACCCTCTACTAACGGGGCGGTAGAGAGATTATACCGCACACTGAAAAATTTGCTGCTCACTCATGCTGCGCAAGATAGACGCAACTAGGACGACACCATCCATTATTGTATGTGGGTCTACAGATCGAATGTCCATCACTCCACGGGGTATTCCCCCTCTCGCCTAGCTATAGGTAGGGAGTTAAGGTTCCCGATGGACATTCTCTTCGATTCGGTATCCAGCGCCAACATAGAAGCTGAGAATTATGCTACGTGGATACAGGAGAGTCTGAAAGCAGCTGCCGACGGGGCTCGCAAAAACCTTATCCTAGCTAAGCAGCACCAGAAGACCCAATATGATCACCACGCTACGAAAGTGCCCACCTATAAAGTCGGGAATCTAGTGTGGTACAGAAATAGGACTCCCGGACCTGGTAAGTCCGCAAAACTTTCAAGGCCATGGGATGGACCATACTTAGTGACACGAGTGCCAAGCCGGACCAACATAGAAATCCGCAACCCAGCGAGACCGGGAAGAACCCTTGTTGTGCATGTCAACGAAGTAAAGCCATGCCCTAGGAACGTCAGATTGAATTCAACTGACAAAAAGACAAGGAAGGTGCATTTCCAACCAGTTCCCGAGATCCGAACATTTACACCAGACTCCTCTCCTTACAATGTCGGACAGACTAACACTGTTCCCCCTCCCTCAGTGGAGAGACCAACCGTCAACATCGACGAGCATTGCTTATACAGTGATGACGACAGCGAGTCTTCCTCAACGTCTGGAGACCCAATCGAGAATGAGGAAGTGATTTACCTAGACGAGCAAGACTCAGACCATCCTCGGATTCAGACGAGATAGGCTCAGGAGAAGTAATTGATATAAGCTCCGACCCTATCCTAGACTCGGACTTCGATTCCGAAATCTGCATCTCTCACCTGTCATTCCAGTCAGACGAGGAGGAGGAGCAGTTGGTCGGAGCCATCAATTTTGGGGAGGGGAGGATCCCTCAGGATCTGCTGGAGTCCTGTAGGTACAGTGTGGTGACAACCCACTGCCCACTCCACACTTAGCCCGCCGCATCTCAAGGTCGCCTATCCAACCGGGCATTGAATGGATCAACTCGGTCGCCGATGCCTCTATTAACAAAGATACTGACAGACTCCGCCAGCCCATCAGAAACGACTAGGCGAACAAGCCCAACCTGAGGAGCGCCTGTGTACCGGTGGGAACGTGAACCACCCCCAGCTACAGCCAATTTGCCGTATGCGACCAAAACGCTTCTCCAGCAGCAACCCCCCGCGACCCGCAGCCAACGATCAAACCACGCTCCATCTTGCGACACCCACGGAGCGGAGAGACGACCAGAGACCGTCTAACCAACTCAAGCCTCGCGGCAGGACAACAATCGACCGGATACATCCGAGATCACGAAGAAATGTCCTCCAATTCCTCAGGTGCCCAACGTGCGAGAATTCCGCGAGACAGGGCAAGTCCCAACCGCGCGAGTATATCGCGATACAGGGCAAGACCCACCCAACCGCGGTGCAATTCGACGAGACAGGGTGAGTGATAGGATGCGGAAGGTCAACCCACCTGCATGAGTAGGATCCAAGCGCGGCCGAATGGACGCAGAAACCATGAAATACCTTACGGACGGGGACAAGAACTCCTGCAGCCCGAACCCGGCAACGGTGAATCAAGCCGAGACAGTCGCAAAATGACGCTGGTGATGGCGATTCCCAACATCACCCCGCCGCCATTTACACTCGCCCCCCATATCGCTCGATGCGAGACCGGGTTCACCGAGGCAGGCGCAAGCTGCAAACACTGTTATCGACCAATGCTATTTGCGCCGCAATGACGTTGCCGACAATCGTCGTGTGTGAAGGAGTAAAACGACCGATCGCGAGAAGCAACGAGGAAAGTCCGGGCCGTTTCCGTTCCAGAACGAGGAAAAACAGCGAAGAAGTTCTCCGGCATCCCGATAGTTCTTTTCTTCATCGACGCGACCCGCGTACAAAATCGGTCACGACCTGCGCATGAGAGATCGCCTTCACAGTAATCAACAAAGTAAGTGGGCATGCTCTTTACTCACAATACATTACAACCGTCCGTGGGTGAACACGGAGACCCGAACTACACTGCGGAGGAGCGCCAACGACACTTGCGTGATACCGGAGCTGGATCATCCGCCCCCACGACTACCCCGTGTGTAGACTGGCACCGCTCGCAGAGCGCGACCTTCTTCATCGTGAGTAGGGATAGTGTAAGGTAGTGGACTTTAAGTGAACTAATTTTATTGACTTTTACTGCACTACTTTTTAATTGCCCTTACTTTTCGCGTCATATTTTTTACTACTTGCAAGCAATGTTCAGGTGAGCACAGAGTTTTCTTGTTGTGATCTTGATCGGGATTGCTTTGGTTCCTAGCAATTCCGGTCAACCATGGCAGAATGCAGTGATGATCTTATTGACGATGATGACATCTCTATTCTAGCGGAGGAGATTGTTTCCCGTGCACAACAGCTGCTAATTAAACCGGAGCCACGAGACTCTGAGGCCGCTGTTTCTTCACCCCGACGACAGCCGGGAGAATTACCCCGAACCAAATCGGAAGACTCGCCTCGACGGAAGTCGACCGTTAAGGAGATTGACCCACCGGCAAGCCCGTGGAGACACCCGCCTAGTATAGGCACCGCTTCACCTCGGCGACAGCGTGTACGCTGGGAGGACCAGGCCGACGACAACTCGCCCGGATCGACGCCCTCGTTATTGGTAAGTGCTATAAAGACTACAGTAGCTCCTAGCGTAGAACCACAAGCAAGTTACACCATGATCGTTGAACTTTGTTTCAGACCTCTTGTGAGAAATAGAGTTGCAGAAATTGTTGAGCAAATATTGTAAATAGGTACTTTTGGTGTTTTAAGTTCATGAATTTTAAATTTATTGGGTTTGACCTTGAAACTACAGCTGATCATGCCAAGACTGAAAAAAGGAAGACAGATCGTGGCCTCTTAAACGGCTGAAGTTTATGAGAGACGCGGTGAAGGATGTACTTGAATTCAAATAAGACCTATTGCTATTCTGTTGCGAAGAACCATATGGTGTCAATCGGATGACTAACTCGTACGTGAATTTGATCGAAAGCTAAAATTGGACGATGAGAAGATGATGAAAATTCCGATGTCTGCTATAGAGAGAAAATACTCGCTCGAACTCGGCAAGTAATGATTCATTACTCATTAGTGAAAACAAATGAAGAACCCTACAGTATACAGAAAAGCCATTTGGTTTGTTGGTGAATTACAGTTTATAATTTTAATAGCAATTAAAATGACCCGCCATTTATGCATAGGATTTTTTTTTTTGTCTGCAGTCAATTTGCACATCCGCAGTCTCCGCATGAAATTAATCTTATAGTCTATGTCCAGAACAGATATACCAAACATTTTTTTGTGCATTTTACACTTGACAGGTCCAAACTCTAGGCACAATAGGTTATTGATAATTTGCGCGTGTAAAAATTGAATTTGACCTAACCTTCATTTACTATGTTTGCATCTATCCATGTCGGTCAGACATGTTTGCTATCTTGGAAATTTGTTTTAGTCTGTGTTAGCCTTTAGGGTAAGAAATGTCCAAGATTTTCTATTTTTCCCTCAATAGAAAGGCAATTTTTGTCTAGTTATGTGTCCGGAGTGCTAATGCCCAAAAATTCATATATTTTGGTTAGGAAAGTAAGGCCTAATGTTTGTCTGATTACTGGTAAACGTATAGTGCCCAAATACATGAACAGAAAATCAGTGCCGGTTTTAACCAAAGGAAATTCATAATCATAAAAATAAAATATGACTTCCTACAAAAATACCAACCGCGGCTAAGTTGGTTACATCTTTTTCTGTTTGTCTTTTCAGGGTTTTTTTTTTTCAATGCAGCCGAGGAGCAAGATTTGGCAAAATGTGTAAAGCGATGCCTCAAAAGATGTTTTTACGACTTTCAACAAAAGCAGACGAGACCGTTTGGCTTGGCAATATCTCCAGAGCTTAACTTGAAAAGCTAACCCTGAATCGTGAGACATGTAAACGAGGAGGCTGGGATTGACATGGTACTAACTGAATTAATTGAAGAGAAACCCTGAATTTAACTTTGACGGAAACCTGAGTCGACTAGCATCGCCACCGCTTTTCAATGAACATAAATGTGTGTTTCGTTCTCTGCCAGAATTAACTCAGGAAGTCATATCTCGACCGAATATTTTTCCAACTTGGATCCATCCCGAATATGAATTTGGATGAAACTGGTATACCAAAATAGTCCAAAAGTGTTAATCTCATCAGAAAGGATTGAAGCAAAGTCGGGCAAATATCTTCCCTCCGAACGCGTATGTCTTGTAACAATGAGTATGTTGTGATTGAAACGCCGCTGCGGGAATTCTCTTCCCCCCGCCCTACATTTTCCCCCGAGAGTGAATTTTCGGGACCACATTGATACGTGGAGCACCAAATGGCAGATATTTATGGGTTTAGCTACCCCATCGGGCTGGATGACTAGTGAATTATTTCCCGCTTGTCTTGCAACACTTTATTGATTACATGAATTGTCAACTACAGCAAATCCTGGTTTGTTGCAGGTTTGCACGAACCAAGAAAGTCCATTTAAAGCTTTGAGGTGATTGACATGGCTAGAAAATGTGGTCTCATTATTTTGACATTCCCTCCACATTGTAAGCCATCGGCAATGCAGCTATTGATGCAAATGGAAAATTTTCCAGAAAATTTTTTCCAATTTATATCAAAATTTTCTGGAAAATTTTTCCATCGGAAAATTTTGAAAATTTTTTTTTTTTGGTGATTGACGTTTTTGCCATTGATTTGGAGACGATGTTTGCAGTCGTATGAAAGACTATGTAATATTCAAAGACCCGTAAAACTTCTCTATCATCCCTGGCATGTCAACTGTTTATTTTGGGCAAAAAAAAACCCAACAACCTGCCACCCTCCCATGTCCTATTTCAGATCTTTCCAACTGAATATCAGCCATTAAATGGATTATCAGATTTCTCTAAAGTTGAATTTCAGATATCTGTCAGAAACTCAAACTTTGATGCTCGCGGGATCTTAGATTCAACTGGAGAATCTCCAATTCCAATCTGGAAATGTCTGAAATTCATTTAAGTAGAATCTGAAATACGATTTGGAACTATCTGAAACCATCTGAGCTGGAAATTGGAAGATGTGTGGTTTGTCCTTCACGAAGATATCGGACAATACGGCCAAAAGTTATAGAAGCAATCACAATGATATTCTTCTCACTCATACACAGAAAAGATAATCTTTAGTTTCCAAATGTCTCACGATTTTTACAGTCTTTATAATAACAAGTCCTTCCAAAGGTCGGGCTCATGTATAATGTGTGTATCATTGCAATCCAAGGCTGCATATAATGAAGCTTAACTTTCAAATGCCAAAAAGAAAAAAACTCCCAAATAAACGTGCATTAATTTTTATTTTTTGTGCTCCAGATCTCTCACAATGCATGAAGATTATACCCCTTATTGTAAAGGAAAAAAATTCACACGTTGTCCCAAAAGATGTCTGTGCTATAATATTAAAAATGGCAACAAATTGCTGGCAAGCCACAATTGGCAAAAGTGAATGCTCAAAAATCTCCGCGGACGGGATTCCGTATTGCTACGAATTGTTTTAAATCGAAAATGATAAGTATGAAATCAAGAGTATTTTAGAACAATGAATGGTCTATGCCTCGGCTGTGATAGAAAACGTAAAAATAAATATCACAAATTCAAATTTTCTTCATTAAATTTCAAAATCGTTTTAAAATTCAAAATAATTGATCACAAATCACCATTTTATTAGACCCAAAATTCAAATTGGTGTGTAACTGCCTCGGCTGTGGGAAAGCGGTCAAAGCATCATAGGGCCGTATCACAAAAAAATCAGGAACTTTCAAAATTTTACCAAAATTTATTCTACGTCCGATTTTTTTTACAAAATTTTACCAATAATTTTTCCCAAAAATTATTCCGGAAAATTTTCATCACTACAATGCAACCCTATGGACATCAGCGTCTATGTACCATTTAAGAAGTTCTATGTGATTGAGTGCAGCAATCAAAATGCTTATTCATCCCAGGAAAACCCAATTATTCCAACAATTAACCAACACAAATACATGACGTTTGCCTCACGTAAAAGCTCAGCTGTCAATTTTACAAAGCATTTTACCCCCATGAATATTGTTAATCGGGCCTATTCAAAAAGCCGGCAATATTCCCCAGTCAACCACCAACGTTTTTCCAGCGAAGACCTTTTGCCATCCATTCCCTCTGATTCGAGTGCCCATTGAACTTTCGCAAATTGAACACCTTCCACCCAAAGGACAGGCTCAATTTCTAATTGCTGATTGACGGAGCCTTGTTTGACAGAACGCGGTCGAGATAGTTTGTGACCCAATGTCAACCTGAAATGATGCAGAACCTTAATCCGATCAAAGGCTCTAGGTAGGGAAAAATTTAAAACACACAACGGTTCCAGAAAAAGAAAATCAGCTGTTATCCACCGACATGCCACCGGAGAAACAAAATGCTGCATCCAAAGAGTAAACAAAAACCAACAATACTCTGTGAAAACCAGGACTCTTCTTCAATTGAAAAAACACGGTTTGTACTTGAACTGGATTGTGGCGAACACATCTGGTATGAGGTACAAGAAGAAAACAGCGGCAGGGGGAAGGTTCCACTAAAAAAAAATGGTGGGGGGGGAATCGTGAAAACAGTGGTGACACTTCTGACTCCACGAAAGTCAATAACATTGTATAAGATTTTTGCGACGGTCTGATGAGACACAATATGTTCCCATAACTCATGCTTTTGCTAACCCACAATTCCAGAAATTAAGCTCTGTGCACTCATCATACATTGTCCTTGTGTCCTTCCCGAACCTATTCCCCAACACCCAATTAGACGTTTGCAGGGCATACACCACAATATTCATTCGACTTCACCTAAACATATGTTAGTTATTAAATTTTGTTGTTACACTGATCGATTCATAGAAAATAATGTTTTGTATTTTCAATACTGTGATTTTATATGCGGATAATTCACTACACTTGTTTCTTTCCTTTGTTTTGCATTTATTACATGAGCTTCTGATTATCGAGAGAATTATTTATTCTGTAAATTAATAGATAAAAGTCAAAGGTTTTTTTAATTGACATCTCCCGACTCCTGTCAATGTTATTTATTATGTTTTTTAATCAATACACTTGGTTGCATATCTATCAAAAATCGACTTTTTCGGTTATTTTTGTTGGTAGGCCTATATGGAAGTTAGACCTTTACTTTAAAAAATGATTAGTGTCACTGCCTTTTCTCCGAACTACAAATCTGTTTAAACTCTAAAATGGCAACCATTTTTTGTCCACACTTTCAGTATATTCTGAAGTCAAACACAGTATTGAAATTGATGAGAAGAAAGTAGGTGAGTCCTAGGCCTATAATAAAGATTTTACCCTAGGTCAAATATTAGTCATTCATAGGGGGAAATGATCATCAATTTTTGAACTCAGCAACATCCAAATTAACTATTTACAGTCAACAAATGTAATAGAGATGCTTTCAAACAAGCAATTAGTAAAAATTGCTGTAGAAAAATAAATATTTTTATATTTTGCTTGTTTTGATCAGCTTTATACATCTACCACTTATAGCCCACTAATTCACCAAATAAAAGTAAATGATAGCAAGAAAAATCATAGAAAAATGTGTTTTAGTGATATCTACTCACAAAAAATGAAATTTCACTTTGCGTAATCAATGGCTTTTTTATTTAGTGCACTTTTGGGTCCCCTTAGCAGTGCACATTGGCCCCGCAAATAGGGGACCAAAGAGGTAGTATCGGTTACACAATGTTGCAAAAACATGTTCTTGTTGATAAAAACCAAATATGCTAGAAGTAATACTTTCAAAAAAAGATTTAGATATTGCGAAGATATCCCTTTACATCTGTGTAAAAATTTTAAGTTCTAATTTGCAATATGTTTAAGTCCAAAAAATGAAAATGAGTGAAAAAAATGCACTATGTTCACCCATATCTCCCCTACATCTGCAACACAGCACAAGTAATGGACCTTTGTGCAACAGTCACAAGCACGTTTATTTACTGGGCATTGCCATTATCAATATTATGAAGATCAATGAACATGTCCAAACCATAAAGATGAAATCACAAAATCATCCTGTAGGAAATCGTTTCATTTGAATATCCACTCTTGGCTTCAGGATCGTTTGCAATCGGATTATTATGATGAATCAAGTCATGGAAAAAAAACAAGAATCGTAAGTCAAAACAGTCATCTTGAGATTGATTTACCATTTCAATCATTCAGATTTCATCATATGATATTGATATGAAACTATGGATGGAAAGTAAAGACGCATTCTCCTGAAATGCTTCATGCCTAAAATTTTTAGCTTGAGTCTAGCTATCTGGCTGACGTTTAGGTGTACACAGACCCTGATTAACCGGCCGGTTTTTGGGGAAATACTGTTAAGGTGCTGATGCAGCATGTAAACAAAATCAATTTGTCCTAGTCTGCATGGAAGGCAGCAGCATCCCTTGTGAGTTCAATTCCTATTCCCTAATAGAAGTTCGGAAGGAGAGCCGAAGTGAGGTGATGTATTGTAGTTAAAAAAACTATCTTATGTCACAGCGAGTGGACTAATGCAAGTCACACTGTAAGAACAACAAATATCCTTTAAAATTAGCAGCTAAAAGTGCTTTCACGGCAAGTTATTACACTCCGAACTAGAAAATATTATACTTCCCGAAGAGACGCTCTATACTCTGAATACTAGCGTGATTTTTAATTGATGTCATCAACCATCCAATTGTGACGTCATTATTTTCAAGTTTCTTACGAATATTTTCTGTTAAGTTTAGGGGATATATTACTGTAACTGCTGTTTTTAGTGGTGTGCAGTTTACAGTGAGACCTACAGTACATCAGTAAAGCTGTACGGTGCAAACCTCCCGTATTTAGTAGATACAAATAATTCATTGCATTATTATTTATTCATATAAGATGATTTGATAGGGACTAGTGCTTTTCACATTAATTTCGCTTTTATCATGGCTTGTATTAAGTTCTTGAAATGTGTTAATGATCCGATTGAAACAAGCTTAATGTAAAAGGTATTATGCAGGCGTTACGGGGAAGTTGCTTCTTCTACTGCTAACTGGTTAGTTTATATAATTGTACTTCATCAGCGACATCATCAATGATCAAGCGTTGGTTCGCAAAGCATCTGCACGCATACTTTTGGTACTTATAGTTTCAAAATGAAGTTTTAACCTAAATCACACTTGTCTACAGTTCGTTCAGAAAACAGAAAACAAGTTCATTGGAAAGAAAACTGTAGACAAGTGTGATTTAGGTTAAAACTTCATTTTGAAACTGTCTTATGTAAGAACTAATGAATTGAGGTAAGAGGCGCATGTAAAGACATAAGTAATAATCTCTCCTATAATGTTAGATGCTAAAATTTAAACGACCGTGATAAAATCTATCTACGCCTAAAGTATGCTTGCGGATGCTTTGCGACATGATTGACGCATTGCTTGTTATTTTAGGTCTACAGAAGCTCTGTTTGATTCATACATTGACTTGAATGTTAATCTCATCATAATTTTGCATGCTATTTATAATTGATGCTGGCATAGTAAATACTGCTTAATTTAATTTACAAATTTTGTTTCATTTGTGCTTTTATATATAATACATCATGTAATTCTTGCATGGATGCATCCTATATATATATCCTTGCTTTTTACGATAGTATGAATCCAGCCTGAAATGTCAATGAAAATATTTCCTTTTTCAGAGACAATGATTCTCGTATTTCCGGATAAGATTGGGATATCAGACCAAGTAGGCCTGTACATGGATTCTACGTGGAACTGTTTACAAGTGTGAAGGCAATTACTCCACAAGGAATGGTTAAGTGTTACCGAACTGCTGTCAAACTTCCCAGGTACTGTTATTTTAGTCAACTATCCCAGGCAGTGGTACGTGGCTATAATTTCATGAAGAATAAACCTATTATTTGACATGTTTGACTTTTCTCTTTAAGTAGGATCCGCCCTGTTGCTTGTAAAAACGGGCTTTCATTTAATCTCCAGCTAAAATACAGAGCACTGGAGATTAAATGAAAGCCCGTAAATCAAGCAGCAGGGAGGATTTTTATTTTTGGAACCTCCTTCGGGTACACGAGCTCGTTCCGGCTACGTGTCGGTAGGAACGACCCGTTTACCGGGCTGAGTTCGTGTTAACGAACGCGTACCGGAGTCGGGCGATCTAACGGGATATTTTACAACACATACATGTATGTAGCAGATAAGCATACAATGACGTATAACATGCATGTAAACCTAACTTTCACATGTTCATTCTCTCTCTCTGCACTAATTTTCAATAATTTTTTTCTACTCACCGAGATCAGAATCCCAACGAACGCTTCAATCTCAACTTTGTCGGTTGAAGCAAACACTTTTCTCCTGGATGGATTTGCTCTGTTCCATTTGTGTATAATCCGCCTACCTTGAAGATTTGTGTACAAGACTACTTCGTCCGGAGTTTTATCCAAAAAGATGAGTAATTGCTTCTCGTTCATTTTCGGGATTTATACCTGGTGCAGGTCCTTTCGAGAATCGAATAAATTTCTTGATGGTTCTCGTCCAACATTTGATGGTTCATGATCGCACCAAACACGACCGGAATCAAGCCACAAAAGTAGTAGGCCTACCAGCACCTTGACCGGAGAATGACGTTTCCCCTTCGTCTTCTTCAGAATTAGATTCACTTCTATCCACCTCATGCAAAAATTCTAAATCTTATTTACTATCGTTCGTATCTGAAGCAGGAGGAAGTTCATCTTCAATAGGCAGGCTAGACCGAATAGGCTGATATCTGCCGCGTTATCAAAAACATCAATATTGAAGTCTTCTTCATCTGACTCATCATCCTGTTGCAATCATAGCGATGGCTTGGTCCCTACAGAGGCGCTTAGGATGGCTCATGGCTTTAGCGGTACTTGCAGTAGTCGCGGTTATCGATAGTGAAACAGTAGATAGTGAATCACAGCAAGCTCGCTGAGAGAATCTCAAGCGAGGATGCCAATGCATTACTGGGTGACTCAATGCTCATATGACAGCCGGTTGACCAATGAGAAGTCTCTTGCAGCATCGACAAGAAACGTTTGCATTCACTGATATTTTTACGAACCAGAAATGAAATGTATGTATCCAAAGTCGCACAAAGCTTAGGAGGGTATCACATACCCTGTTGGGCGTTCCAGGGCCAATTCATGCTTAACAGAACAACTATATACGCTTTTTTAAAACTCTTGTACACTTTTAAAGAACATCGTATTTCAGCATAAGTCATGGAATTTCAAAAGAATCGGTGGATTATTTTAGGATTTACAAATCGTCGAACATGTCATGGGGTAAGACATACCCTGAAAACCGGACAACCGTTAAGGCTTAACCATGTCAACAACGCTCTTCGAGCTATTCACCTGGCTGAAACTACATCATGGATCCATGTATTGCAAATAATTAACAGAGAGCATTTTAGGTCCAAGTGGAATCGATCATCGGATGTCTGTCAATGTCAAAGATGTTGTCAATGTGCATTGTATAACATGCGTTTTATTTGTTGTTTGTTTTCATTTGCTTAAGCCAATTTTATATCAAATTTTCTGATGATTCATATATATTTTTTCTGTTGTATCAGGTAATTTCTTACCGCAAAATTACATTTACACGTTAGATGACAAGCTTGGCAGTCGCGTTTGGCGTGGCCGGACAACGGTTGGGCC
>CAJQUW010006704.1:0-17436 GCA_907163375.1 Prostheceraeus crozeri
AACAGGGTTGCTTATTTGTTTATATGTAGTAAAATTATAACTAGTACTTAACGTAAATATTTTAATTATAGGTGTTGGTATTTTTACTATTGATGTGAAGAACTAAATTGTATATAGGTATTGCTCAAAAATCTGGGAGCATTGGCGCAATTTTCTGGTGAAGGGTTGTCAAAGTTATATCACATTCAAGTGATAATTGAGGATTTCACGGACATGTATATATTGTACATAATTGTAAGGTGTTGGTGGCTTCCGATTTATGGGGTTTTGGGTGGTTTCTGGGTAAAAGTATAGGCAAACATAAGATAAACATGAATTAAGTATTCCTGGTGTTAGAATGTACCATTTTATTATAAATGCAATGAGTAAAGCTCACGGCGGCTAGCGTGCGCGGTCAACCAAAACGTTGCTCTCTTAAAATTATACGGCTGATGGTAAGTCACTGCTCTCAACTGAACTAAGAAGTTTTAGGCAAGTGGCGTAGGTTTATGACATAGGTTTATGATACTTCCTTTGCGGCTAATTAATTAATCGTAAGCAGCATCATAACTTCGCCGTCGCATCTGCGGGTTACGATATATGTAAGAAGTTAGCAAGACATAATTTCAGCTGAATTAGGAGGTTGGGGTTTTATGATACTTCTGTTTCAGCTTATTAACTGCTACCCACAACCGTTATAACGTACCTGGGTAATACCCACAGATTCATTCGAGTTAGGGTATTACCTATAATACCTAGTAACTGGTAGGGCAGGGTTAATAACTAACCAGGCGCATCTTCGAGTGACGTTCGCGTGGCTGTCCGGTGCTCGTCCACATCATAAAGGATTCGACGTGGTGAACTTGGAGTGACCGGATCGTGATACGGAGACTGGTAGGTTTCTTACTGTAACGGCGGCTAGCGTGCGCGGTCAACCAAAACGTTGCTCTCTTAAAATTATACGGCTGATGGTAAGTCACTGCTCTCAACTGAACTAAGAAGTTTTAGGCAAGTGGCGTAGGTTCATGACATAGGTTTATGATATTTCCTTTGCGGCTAATTAATTAATCGTAAGCAGCATTGTAACTTCGCCGTCGCATCTGCGGGTTACGATATATGTAAGAAGTTAGCAAGACATAATTTCAGCTGAATTAGGAGGTTGGGGTTTTATGATACTTCTGTTTCAGCTTATTAACTGCTACCCACAACCGTTATAACGTACCTGGGTAATACCCACAGATTCATTCGAGTTAGGGTATTACCTATAATACCTAGTAACTGGTAGGGCAGGGTTAATAACTAACCAGGCGCATCTTCGAGTGACGTTCGCGTGGCTGTCCGGTGCTCGTCCACATCATAAAGGATTCGACGTGGTGAACTTGGAGTAACCGGATCGTGATACGGAGACTGGTAGGTTTCTTACTGTAGTAATCAATTGGGTTAAGGGTCTCTCATAGCTCGGTCTGTTACACTGGTGGCAGCGGTTAAAACCCATACCAAATTGAGAAATGGCTTTTAGTGCAAGTGTTGACTTATTTGAAACTGGCGACAGTGGGTTGTTTTTTTCGAATACACAAACTGACGCTGTCCGTGGTTTCCCACTTTTGGATAATGAAGTTCCAACCCAGTCCATGCCACCTCTTACGCCACGTAGTTCAAATGTTGATTGCATTTATAAAAAAATAGGCAAGGTTGAACAAGGGATTGGGGAATTGACCAGTCGTTTAGAGCACTTAATGGAAAATCAGAAAAGCACCAAGAAAGAGAAAATTCCAGATGATTTGTCTCAGCTGCAAAAGTTTAACGGTCAAATCGATTTTCAGAGATGGGTTAAGTCATTTGAATTTCTCTCGGCTGACCTTTCTGACGAGAAGAAATTACGCGTTTTGGTTGTAAAAACCGTGGGTAAGGCCAATGAGATTGTTATAGATAAGGTAGGGACACACACATATCGTGAGATTGTCGCGGATTTGAGCAATCGATTTTCACTCTTTAGGACTGCCGTGGAAGCGGAGACAGCTTATGATTCTAGAACACGTCGTTCAGCAGAGTCGGTTAGGGATTTTGCAGATGATTTATTAAGAATCGGAGCCCAGGCATTTCCTAGAATGACTGAAGCGGAACTACGCGAAAAGATTATGCATACCATGATGGTGCGCGAAGCTAATCGGGACGTGTAACTTTCAATGAGTCGATTTCCACCATCATCGTTGAGTAATTACTTGGATATTGTCGAGGGATTTGAAAGAATCGATAAACCCGGTACTACCACCGGTGGTACTGTTTCTCCTGTCCGACCAGTTATAACTGCTGTTGCGTCTAGTAATTCAGGCATTTGTTGCTTTAAATGTCAAGAATTCGGTCATATCGCTCGGGGTTGTCCTAAGTCTGTCAACGTCTTCCAACGGACCATGTCATGGCCGTCTCAGACTCCACGTCAAACTATGAACAGGCCGACAAATTCAACGTTTTTTCAGCAACCGTTCTATCGGTCACAAGCGGGTTTAATTAATGCGCCATCGAACGTTCAGCCTACAGTTCCGCAAGTAAGACCAATTTTGGGTCCTGACACAACGGTATCTCGGTCAACACTCCCAAGGGAATCGAGGTTGCCTGTTGTCGAGCAACCCACCAGTTATGGAAACACGGCTCAAAAATTGACTGGGTTTCCGGGACAAAATACTACGTATACTGGGGTTGCCGATGCATCGGCATCAGGCTGCCAGCCACAGCAAAATAGGCCCACTGGTGCTTTGCAGCCTACTTTAACTGCTCGGCAGGGTCCATGTTATAATTGTGGACAGTATGGACACTTAGCTCGTAATTGTCCTCAGGGAAACGAGCAGCGGCGATAGATACGTCCCGACCTCTCGCCGGCTCTCGTTTGAAACGGGACTAAGCAAATATAGCAGAAATTCTTGTTGGTGACCAGATAGTTAAAGCTCTGGTTGATACCGGGGCAGATGTGTCGGTATGTAATAGTATATTAGTGCATGATCAGCATATTATCCCGATTCCTAATGTGTCCTGTATTCAAACTGCAAATAGCGAAGAACTTCATATTTTGGGAACTACTGTCATTTATTTTCAGATAGGAATTTGCACAGTATATCACACTTTTTTTGTTTCTGCCAATCTATCCACTAACTTGGTTTTAGGAATGGATTTCCTAGATGATTATGACGGTGACGTGGACGTGGGCACTAAAACCTTGCATTTACCTCGACTGGGTGTTCAAGTACCTCTTCGCAAACGTCGTACTACTAACACTGTGCTTTTTAAAATCGCTATCAATAATACAGTTGTTCTTCAGCCGCACTCAGAACAGCTGCTTTCAGCAAGAGTTTTGATGAAAGGAAAGGGCCCAGAACCGTTAGCGGGTATGGTCATGCCCAGTTCAGAGACGGACGATCTTGGCTTGTTTGTTCTGCCAACAGTGTCGACCGTTAAGAAAAAGGAAGTCACCATATCTGTTTGCAACAACTCTTTGCAACATGTTACTCTAAAGAAAAATACAGCAGTAGCCAATTCGAATTGATTTCCGCAATGTATGATAGCGTAGATTATATTCAAGACGTTTTTCCAAGTGATGTTGCAGCTCAAGTAAATCATGTGACTCTTGAGTCGCAATCAGAGGAGCAGTCTTCCGAATTAACTGCTCGAGAACGTCAAGAATTGGATAGCATACTTAAATCGTATGCTGATGTGTTTATGGCAGAAGGAAAGCCATTAGGTAGGGCAGTGAACGCTCAGCATTTTATAAATACTGGGGATCACCCTCCTATTCGTCAACCTTGTCGACGGGTTCCACCCTCTCAGAAGTTAGAAGTTAGCCGCCAAATACAGGAAATGTTGGATTAAGGCGTTGTTTCACATAGTAGTAGTCCCTGGGCTAGTCCCATCGTTCTTGTCCAGAAGAAGGACGGGACTTTGAGATTTTGTGTTGATTTTCGAAAATTGAATCAATGTTGCCGATACGATAGCTATCCCTTGCCCAGGGTTGATGATGCTTTGGATTCTATGGGAGGGGCTCAATACTTTTCGGTACTTGATTTGAAGTCTGGTTATTGGCAGATTCCCTTGGCGGAGGAGGATAAAGCAAAGTCTGCATTTGTTTGTCCACAGGCTCTTTATGAGTTCAATGTTCTTCCATTCGGTCTGGCGTCAGCTCCTGCCACTTTTCAGCGCATGATGGACGAGAAGTTGAGAGGGTTAATTGGAAAAATTTGTTTAGTCTACCTTGACGATATTATTATTTTTAGTCGTAGTTGGCAAGATCATTTGTGTGATATTCAATTGGTATTAGACAGACTGCGACTTGCTAATCTGCAACTCAATACTAAAAAGTGCCAATGGGGACTTAGCTCTGTCAAGTATCTTGGTCACATCGTGACGTCTCAAGGTATTAGGACTGATCCTGAAAAGACAAACAGAGTTAAAGAATGGCCGACGCCAGCAACTGCTAAGCAAGTACGGGAATTTTTAGGTTTAGCGTCTTATTATCGCAGATTTGTGCAAGACTTTGCGAGATTAGCTAAACCGTTGTACGAATTGACTAACAAAGACAATACTTTTGTGTGGACTGATCGTTGTCAGGAAGCGTTTGACTCTCTTAAACGCTGTTTAACATCCACTCCGATTTTGACCATGCCAGATTTCACTGAGGCTGGTGGTGCTTTCATTCTTGATACTGATGCCTCTGGCTACGCCATAGGTGCTGTCCTCTCACAAGTACAGCATGATGGAAAGGAAAGGGTTATTGCGTATGCAAGCAAAACTTTGAATCGAGCTCAAACTTCCTACGCCCCTACGAAAAGGGAGATGCTTGCCCTAGTAACATTCATCGACCACTTTCACGTATACTTGACGGGCAAAAAGTTTTTAGCACGAACAGATCACAAAGCACTTGAATGGTTGAAAGGCTTCAAAGAGCCTAGAGAGATGCTTGCGAGCTGGTTGCAAATTTTGGAAGAATTTGATTTCGATTGCTTATACCGCGCCGGAACCTCGCACAAAAACGCAGATGCTCTCTCTCGCTTGACTAATGCGCCAGACGAAGAGACGTCAGACCCTCCGAATCGCATGGATGGTGATGATGTTGTTATTTTTAGTCTATGGTCCCCAGGGGCTGGGGTAGATGAAATGAAACGCAAGACTTCGGCTGATCAAGACTTGGCGCAAATTCTGTTCTGGAAAACTCGTTTACCATCTTCCGACAAGCCATCTTCTAGACAACTGGAAACATGCTCACAGGAAATAAAGAACATTGTTCGATTTTGGGAATTTCTTGTTGTGGAAGATATGGTCTCTTATATCGGTTAGATGGCGATAAGAAAAAAATAATTCCACCAAAAGACGAGCGAATGCCTATTATCAACCAATGTCACTCAGGGATGGGCAATTCTCATTTGGGCCGTGATAAAACTTACCACAAACTGCGAGCAAGGTTCTGGTGGCCAGACATGAGACATGATACCACGACGTGTTTGAACAGATGTGAGGTATGCGTTACCTTTAAGGGGCCTATTCCAAAACTGCGACATCCAATGATGCCAATCGTAGTCGGAAGACCAATGGAATGTGTTGAAGTTGATCTCATAGGTCCACTGCGTAAGAATAAGAGAGGCAATCGTTACGTCTTGACTAGGGTTGACTTATTTTCCGAATGGGCTGAGGCAATCCCCCTTCCTAACAAGGAAACGTCTACGGTAGCTGGGGCATTCCTTAGAGAATGGGTTTGCCGTCATGGAGTCCCTGATAGAAATCATTCTGATAAGGGGACAGAATTTGAATCAAAAATTTTTCGAGAGTTGTGTAATCTTTTGGGTTCCATGAAGTCACGTACCACTGAATATCATCCTCAAGGGAACGGGGGGGGGTTGAGCGTTTCAATCGAACGTTGAAGCAATTAATGTTGTACCATGCGGATGTAGAGAGAGAGGAATTGGATCTGACACTATCCTACTGCCTGTGGGCTTATAGGTCCAGTACATCCAGCAACAACAGGAGTTCTCTCCTGCGGCGTCACTTATGGGCGAGAAATGAGATGCCGTCGATTTCGAACTGGATCCTCGGACATGTTTCGAACGAGAAACCCTCGACTATATCTATGAACTGCAAGAGCGTTGTGCGGTGTGGGAAACGGTGAAAAATGTGCGGTAGTGGAGCAGGAACGGCAAAGGAATGCTATGTGCAGAAAGACTAAAAAGTACTTGCAAATACAGATGGGTGAATTGGTAATGTATTTCAAAAACTCGCTGTCCAAGGGACAAACCAAAGAAATTTTCAGTCATCCCTTCTGGGTTGGTTCCTGGATGTGGAAAGACGATTTCAGATAAGTACCTAACAGATCAGAGATATTGGCGGCAGGAAAACTTAAGGTACTCATGTTGATAGGTTAAAGAAATACATGTTCACTCCTATCTCCCAGCACGGGTTGGGGAGGTGGGAAGAGGAGAATTACCTACAGGTTTGTCTGCAGACGAAGTAGAAAAGTGTAAGCGACAGATGAGACGGCAGAGATGATATGCGATTCGGATTGGCTGGGGACATAGAAAGTAATATACAGAAGACACCGTCGAAATGATACAAAGACTCTGATCTGATGCGGGAATTAACAGTTCCAGTAGTGACACGTCGAAATGATGGGACGATGACATGTGTGAACTCGAGATCAATCATATATATTTACAGATGGCAACTGTGCGGATACAGAAGATGGTAAGACTACAGAGACCAAGTAATAACATTTTTGTTAAACAGGACGGGCTAAGCGAATGTCATTGCAGCTGGAACCGTAGAATGACAGGACAGATGTCTTTCAGAGAGTCGTCCAGGCGGCTCTCATAGCGCCGCCGGAACAGCAGTAGCCCTGCAGGACAGGGTGCGCGAAATATGCTCCAGCCCGCCCCCGGTCAGTTCTACCACCAGTTCATGAAATGGCATGCGTTTGGGGGATTTGCCGGCGGAGACGGTAGATCTCCATCCCTACGGCTGGCGACATGTCGCAAGTTAAAAAGGGCCACAAAGGGCTGCCTGCGCTGGGGGGGGATTATGGACTCTCGGGTGGGGCAGCTGGAACGACGCGTCCTGGTTCGTCAGCGCAGAGGAGTCGCGTGGGGTTATCGACCGTTGGCTCGTGAGGACTCCCTAGTAGTGATAGGGAATCCAATTCCACAGTCGCTAGGGGGGGGGGGGTTCGACTAGGTCCGAGTATGGTGGCTCCGCGTCATGACGACGTGCGATGCCAATCAATATAGAGGATCCTCATCAGCTGGTAGGGCGGAGAATCGTCGGGGGGTATACCCTATAGCCGCTGAAGAGGATCGTCCTGATATGATGGCTCGAGGGCGATCGGTGGCGGAGTTGAGCGACCCAGCTCCTGAGGTTTGGAAAATTGCCTCGAACACTGTTGCATCAGGCCAAACCCCGTTTGGCGCGGTGACTCGCTTATCATTTGTTCGACAGCTGTCGCGCTGCTGGCCTTGCGGGGCATTGGGACGACATGGTGGACGCATCACGCCATGTGTGTATAGTAGATATACGGGACAAGTTTCTGTTTGGGAACGAGTCGGACTTCCAGGATGATTCCTAATGTACGCATCGTCGTGGTTTTGGGTTGCATCCCGTCATGCTGGAGATTGTTCCATTTTGGAGAGGCAAGGCTCCGTAGACGTGTGAACTCAGCCTACACGTCAGGGCGATCGGAGAAAGGGATTGATCTGAAGTGGAACGTCCCAATGGAGGCCAAACGTCGGTGTCTGGTGACCAGGCACAGCTCGCTTACGAGCTTTCATTCCTCTCATCCTTCACTGCAGAGAGAGGGGAGTGGGGGGGAAGTAGCTGCCCACTCACATATTGGCATATGGAGCATGTGCGGACTGTCAGCGCCGTCAGATCATCGTCTCCATTGACGTATGTTGACAGCCAAATAGTGGCTCACTGGCGGATCTTTTTCGAAATCTCTATTTTAGAAGTGCTCGATTCTCGTAAACGAAAAGGGTCACCGAGACTGTGCCAAGAGTCAAACGTATCGGCCATTCGCTGGAATGGAGTGGTGGAGGACCGAGCCACATCTGGCTAGAGTTTCCTACGGCACGATCGAGTTATAACTAAAATAGCCATGGTAGAGACATCAAAACGAAGAGCATCTCCGCACCTTTTAGAAGCAACTTTCAATCGAAGTATTCCGACCGTAGACTCGAGGACGATCTATTTGTAAGGGAGGGTATGTAACAGGGTTGCTTATTTGCTTATATGTATAGTAAATTTATAACTAGTACTTAAGTAATATTTTAATATAGGTGTGGTATTCTTTTACTTTTGTGTGAAGAAACTAAAATGTGTATATAGGAATTGTCCCAATCTGGGGCATTGGCGCACTTTCTGGTGAGGGTTGCAAAGATATATCACATTCAAGTGATAATTGAGGATTTCACGGACATGTCTATTTTGTACATATAATTGTAAGGTGTTGGTGTTCCGGATTTAAGGGGTTTTGGGTGTTTCTGGGTAAAGTATAGGCAAACATAAGATAAAATGAATTAAGTATTTCTGGGGTGTTAGAATGTACCATTTTATTAAAAATGCAAATGAGTAAGCTCCGGCGGCTAGCGTGGCGGGTCAACCAAAACGTTGCTCTCTTAAAATTATACGGCGATGGTAAGTCACTGCTCTCACTGAACTAAGAAGTTTTAGGCAAGTGGGTTAGGTTCATGACATAGGTTTATGATATTTCCTGTGCGGCTAATTAATTAATCGTAAGCAGATTGTAACTTCGCCGTCGCTTCTGCGGGGTTACGAATATTGTAAGAAGTTAGCAGGACATAATTTCAGCTGAATTGGAGGTTGGGGTTTTATGATTACTTCTGTTTCAGCTTATTAATGCTACCACAACCGTATAACGTAACTGGGTAATACCACAGATTATTCGAGTTAGGGTATTACCTATAATAACCTAGTAAACTGGTTGGCAGGGTTAATAACTAACCAGGCGATCTTCGAGTGCCGTTAGCGTGGCTGTCGGTGCTCGTCCAATCATAAAGGATTCGACGTGGTAAATTGGGCGTACCGGTCGTGATACGGAGAAGTAGGTTTCTTTACTGTAGTAAATCAATAGGGTTATGGGTCTCTCATAGTCGGTCTGTTACTATAAATTTGATAATTTGTGAAAAGTCACAAAAATTGACCATTGACAATAAATCTTTTCATCATTTAATAGTAAGATCATTGATTAGTTTTCTGTATGAGACAGATCGTCTACTTAGGCTATTTTAGAGGCAGCTCAAACATTTTACAATTGCATTCGTACATATGGTCGTAAATACGAAACAAAGGAAATTGGTTTGAAAATGTCAGATCATGAAGGACTGAAACATATACCAATACGGCCACAAGTAGTAGTGATTGACATTATAAAGTATCGGATTTCTAATGGGTCGATGTTAATACGGTGCAAGGCTCAATTACCTCATCTACGATAATTCGACACGACTATATGTCTTTGCAAAGTGAACGGAAATAGCTTGAGGAAATGAGTTTTAAATGAAAGGCTTGGCGCTAAACTAAATGAAAGGCGTTGAGAAAAACGACTAAAATGGCCAATAACACGGAAACTGATCGAAATGAAAAAAATGGCCTGTTCAAAATGCAGTGCCGATTTAGAACGGTGGTGAATTGGGTACAGCGGGGTGAAATGGGACTGACTTGAATTTTTAGACATTTTATTCTGTCTATCATCAAAACTAATTTATCAAATTTTCCATTTAGCTACACTTTTTAGAAACTATCTGAAACTAACTTTAATCTTTCGGATTTTTTATAAATTCCATTTATTCCTCACGTATATATTTGATTTAAGTTGTGGTACTTTAATTCTAAATTAATCATATGATTTTACGTTGCCATTCTTAATTCACCTGCAACTGGTTAGATAGAGAGCAACCACATTCAAAGTGTAAGTTATCTACAACGAGGGACATATGTCCATACTTATAAGTGTATTGATAACTAAATGTAAGTTGCTGTATTGAGGCGATATACTTTATTAATCATATTTTGCAATTTATTCATTGTCCAATCTCACCCCCTTCACTTTATACTCATCCGTATATTTTAGGGTTCCCTGTCCGTCGTCACAAACGTATTTCGTTTTGGTATTAAAAAAATCAGCTTTTATTTGATAATATAGATACTTACACTTCATGAACAAAAATAACATATCAAACACAAAATCAATTGTCAAACAAAAATATTCATTATACGAGTATTCTATTCGTCAAATAAAATTAATTACTATCTGAGTTAGTTACTGATTATAAAACTGTTAAAATCTTAAAAAGATGTTAGCCATACCCGAACTTATCATCACTCTATTTTAGTAAATGCTGTCTATTAATACATTTCAACACATAATTTGTTGTATACATCGATTTTATTTGACTATAATATTACCTTATATTTCAGGTGTCCCACGTCACCCCACCAGTTTTTGCGAGGACGATGCCGCGAAAATATAAGAAGAAAGGAAAACTGGCACTAAGAGGATACAAGTGCCCCACGATCTTGAAGTAATTGAGAATGCCGTGAAGTAAATTAATGAATAGGTATAAAGCATACGGAAATGCTGCCCAGAAGTATGGTGTTTCCGAAAGTGTCTGGGGCGCCGGGAGATTATAACATTCAACCAAAACATTGAACCAGGTGGACAATCAGCTCTTAAAGATGAGTTTTTGAAAGAGAATTAATCCAGAAAATTCTTATTTGTGCTGAATGGGGTTATCCCATGGATTTGTTTGAAGTACGACTGTTTGTTAAAGTCCTATCTAGATTCAAAAGATATCCACATCAAAGAAAATTTCGAAGGAATCTCTCGGGGTAAAGATTTGGGCCATGAATTTTTTATCAAGACATAAAGGACGTTACGATTCGAATGACTCCTAACATCAAAAGGGCAAGAGCTGAGGTTAGCAGAGGTGTGATAAATGAGTATTTTGATAACTTGAGCAAGACTTTGGAGGGAGTGCCTCCACCCACTATACTAAATTAGGACGCCCCCAAAACATGCTTTGTGGATAATCCTGGCACGAGGAAATGGTCTTGTTTCGAAGAGGTTGCAAGCATTCCGGAACGTTGCTAGTCTAATAGCACGAAAATCTTCTTATTTCAGTTATGTTTTGTGCTGCTGCGGGATGGAAGTATTCTTCCTGTATTACACTGTCTACAAAGCCCACTGGGGAGATGTGGCAACACTTGGATGTTGCGAATGTCCCGTCCCAATGCCAGATATCAACAGATCAGCCAGTGGGATGTTTGATTCAATTACATTTACTGATTGGTTTTTTTAACGTAGCCTTGCGATTACCTCAGACGATTTCCAGGTAGAAAAGTTTATTGATAGGTGATAATCTTGCCAGTCATTTAACAAAGGATGTAATTGAAGCGTTTGGGTTTAGAAATGGTGTGAAGAACAAACATTGCCTTTTGTATTTCTTCCCAGAAATTCAAACACATCTTAACATCCAAAACCCCTAGATGTTTCATACTAACGGTCCTCTTAAAGCGTACATGGAGGAAATGTCTTGACCGAAATGGAAGCGAAGTCTTGGAAAAAATCAGTCTTACTTTGCGGGCTAAGATCAGTTTCCCGCATTACTAAAGAAAACATTGAAGCAACTTGAGTTTGATGGGAGAGGAAACAAAAACGTAGTAGCAGGGGTTTGAAAAAAAACTGGTATTGTACTCTGAATCGAGAGGAAGTGACATGCCCAAAATTCCCGAATCTACTCATGATGGAGAACAGTGAAGAAAATAACCTCTCAGATGAAATTCTCTCCGATAAGTTTAGTTTCCTTTTTGAGAGAAAGAAATGAGATATCGTCCGGATAAACGGAATTGTTACTACTCGTCTCAAGATCAACATCGCAGCTGGAAAAAGTGTATCCATTGATGGATATAAGTTGATCCCACACAAGATTCGAGTGGAGGATACCGTTACAGGTTCTGCTACTGATACTGAATCAGAGATGTCTGGCTCAGAGGACAATACATCAGCCGAATGATTTTGACAATGACATCGAACAAATGTCTGGAGATCGTAACGCATCTTTATCAGACCGCGTAGAAAACTCCAGCTTGGTCCGAAAACTAGGATCCATAAGCGAAGGTGCTTGGATCGTCGTCAGCCTTTTCAACAACACGGAATGCTCAGAATACTTATATCGGTCAAGTTCAAAAGGTATACGGAAATTATGAATTTGAAGTGAAATTTGTCGTACAGTATCGTAATGAGCCGCAACAGTTTGTTTGGCCTTCTATAGACGATGTCAGCGATATTGAATTCCCGGAAATACTACGACGAGGTGTGATGCTCTTCACCGAGGTGTGAGCTTAACATACATGTATTTACATGCGCACGATTCTATAGATTTTTTTAGAAAAACATTTGTGGTAACTGTTTATAGCTAATAGAATAAAGAATTTAGATAAAATTACCTTTGTTTTGGTTTTTGTAATAGAAAAGAACAAAATTTGAAAACGATTTGTAATTAAAGAAAACATAGCTTGGGTTACTTTTACTTATAAGCTTAGTTTTTATGTGGCATGTCCCAATTCACCATCAAGAGGGGTGAGTCGGGACAATTTTTGATGGTATATTTGAGATAGTTATCATGCATTAATTTATACAAATTGTGCGTCAATCCTTAGATGAAACTCTGAAATACCTATAAGTACTATAGAATGGACGAAATTAAATTGTTTAACATATGAAAAAGTGAAATAATTGAAAAATTCGTCCCAATTCACCCCATTTTACGGTACTCATCCTCAACACAATTAGAATATTACCTACTCATACTCAACACAATTACAGCAATCCTCAACGTTTCAATCCTCACACTTTGCCATTCATGTTCAAATTAACAACTCTAGAACATTTAAATGTACCTAACCGAACTCACATCATCAACACATTACACTATTCTCTTCACAAATAACACAAAACAGTACACTTGTGTTCGCAATCAACACTTCAAATAACAGACGACTACAACCACAAGATCAAGTTTAAAAACAAATCGGTACATTAGGTTCAAATTCAAAATGTACTGATCCTGGGACAGTGTGAGCCCTTTTAATACTACTAACAACAATGCATTCCTTTTCTAAGAACAATTCCAGATTTTGTTCACCACATCAGGACTCACTCACAGTCGTATAAGACTCACTACTAGCATAAACATAGAAGAAATCAACGGCATTGTTATATTTTCACTTAGTGATACTGACGCCAAACAACACTTTGTTCACAGTATCAGTAAGTGAAAATATAACAATGTCGTTGATTTCTTCTATGTTTATCCTGATAGTGAGTCGATCTTGTAGGTCTGTGAGGCACAGAGGCGTATCGTGCTTTCAGACCATAGGCCTCCGCCACACAATGGACTCCAGACAATACACCGGACAACTTGAATTTTGAGGCCTTCAAATGACTAATTAGACGTTAATACTAATTTCAGTGAATTTTCAAGCTCAAAGTATGTATGCAATTTTCCACGTTGTAAACAAAAAGATAGCTCTCCCTCAATTTAGACGATTTATTTATTTTTTAAAAAAATAAAGTTCCCCGACGCGTTTCGTCACGGTGGACAGTATCAAGGGGTAAGTAAATGAACAGGCAGTTGGCTTCAATATAAAAATGATTAGGCAGTGACGACTCGTTAGATCAATTCATGTTTGCGGTTGATTTGTGGCTTGTTCAACGCTATGAAGCGTGCTTCGGCCATTTTAGTTTGCATCGAATTTTTTGTTTATTTAGGACAGAAAAGCTGGAAAATTATCGATGTTTCCATCATTCTATCGACTATGGTCAGTCAAACTATGTTCAGATAGTGCACAGTTTTGAACGATCTTGACAAGTTCAAACTACGTCTGAGTATGTTCAATCAAAGCCGTAACTTTAAAGGTCGGCCAAGTTTGACCTAATGTAACATTTTTTATGACAAATTTTTTACATTCAAAAATATACACAATGTATTTATCGTTTACACATTTTTTTAGGGTCCAATATCCCTGGCCATAGTATCTACAAATACATTTGTTATTGTTTTCAATAGTATTTTATGCTATTAAACTACAATGATATTGACCGGGTTTGTGCCATCGTAAACTACTAAGAACCGAGGTCAGTTCATACTTACTGACCAGTTTATTAATAATTTTCTTACAGTAAGACTTATCACTAATGAAATTCAACACAAAGGAGTTAATTTGATTTTCATTACTTTTAGTATTGGATTATGATTTTGGGTTGTAATTGAGTTAGGCTTAAATCCATTTTCATTACAGACGATTTTTTCATTACATTAACCTGACTCAAAGGAAGTATCCGAACAAAGATCTTGCCAATAATTTAAATACTACTAGAGTACAAATTTATTTTTTATGTGATTTGGCAAATCCAACTATCTTTACGCATCGTAAAATTTTCCAAAAATGACAGGATTTACTATACCATTCATACCGCAACCTTTGACTTACGGAAATACTTATATCCAAAAAATTCAAGTAATCGTTTTCAGGAATTTCAAATGTGAAATTAGTAGTAAGAAAGTGACAAACACCCGACCGGCGCGCCCCCCTCCCCCTCCCCCCCTCTGGAACGACACAGGTTGTGGTCTGTCGTGGTGTGCTGGCCAGGTTGGTTCCTGTTTCACAACATGTTTCGCTGACTCCCCCCTCCCCCTCTCCCCTTCCCCTCGGGAAAACCGACACAAACACAGTGTGAGACTCGGATGTAGTTGGTCTCGAAAGGGGTTTGACGTGGCCGAACCGCCTAGGTTGACGTGGGCCGTCTAGGAATTTTAAATTTTGACGTAGGGCGACCGTCTAGGTGCGTGGTGGCATGGTGAAAACGACTTTAGATCGTGATCAGCGTAAATTTCCCGCTTCGGTAAGTGAATTTGAAGTCAATCGGCGAGAAAAAACCCTGTTTCTCAAAATTTTGGCAGAGTTAAAATTTGGGACGTTTTGGTCTGTACGCCCAAACAAGCATCGATGAGAAACCGGAGGCCAGATTCATGATCACGTGAAATTCTGCTCGTATGGTGAATTTGAACGCATCGGAGAGAATAAATATCGCTGACACCCCCCCTCTGGACAGCTTGCTTCGATTTGGCTTCCAGTGGACGGATTTTGTCGTGCCATAGCTTGTTTGAAAGCTACGAGTGAGACAAATTCAGTGAAACAAACGGCTTGTTCATATCTGTCTTCGTTTAGATGTGAGACGCCATTTAAGATTTTGGGACATTGGCGGAAAACGACAGAGTTAGAATTTGGGACGTTTTGGGCTCTAGCTTCAAAACGACGCATCGGATTGAAAAACGGATTATCATATATTCGTGAACTCAGCGTGAAATTCTGCATACGTTTATCGGTGAATTTGAGAAGTCAATCTGGAGAGAAACAATTTCGCTCAGACCATCCCCCCCACTGGCACAGGCACGCTACGAACTTTAGGCTTCCAGTGGAACGGATTTTTGTCGTGCGCAATAGCTCGAAAGTAAAAGCTAAGAGTGAGAGAAGTTCACTGAAAGAATCGGCTTGTTCATATCTGTCTTCGTTTAGATGTGAGACGCCATTTAAGATTTTGGGACATTGGCGGAAAACGACAGAGTTAGAATTTTGGACGTTTTGGGCTGTAGCTTCAAAACGAAGCATCGGATGGGAAAACGGATTTCAGATTTGGAATCAGCGTCAAATTCTCTATCAACATGGTGAGTTTCAAAGTTCAATCGGCAGATGAAAAAATTTTCAAACATTTTTTCGAAAACGACAGAGTTACAAAAATTGATCGTTTTGAGGGATATAGCGCCAAAACGAACCATCGGAAGGGAAAACCGGAGGCCAGATTCGGATTCAGCGTGAAATTCTGCATCGGTATGGTGAGTTTCAAGTCAATCGGAGAGAAAAAGTTCCGCTGACGTTCCCCCCCCCCGCACCGACCTTCCAACATTGCTTCTAGTAGACGGATTTTGTCGTGCAATAGCTCGTTTGAAAGCTAAGAGTGAGACAAATTCACTGAAAGAATCGGCTTGTTCATATCTGTCTTCGTTTAGATGTGAGACGCCATTTAAGATTATGGGAGATTTGTCGAAAAAAAACGAAGAGTTAGAATATGGGAACGTTTTGCCTGTAGCATCAAACCGAAGCAAATCGGAATTGGAAAACGGAGTTTCAATAATTTGGTAACAGCACAAATTCTCTATCAGCATGTAAGTTTCAGTCAATCGTAAGATTTGAAGTCACTCGAGAAAAAAATTTTCAACATTTTTCGAAAAAACGACAGAGTTAGAATTTTTGCGATGGCTGCCTACTGTAGAGCCAAAACGAAGCATCTGATGGGAAAATGGAGGCCAGATTCGGATTCAGCGTCAAATTCTACATGGAAATGGTGTATTTCCCAGCCAATCGGAGCGCTAGAACCGGATGATAGACTGAATTATAAGTGTTTGGATGATGGTATTACGTCATCAGCTTTCGCCACACCACATATATAAGCTGGGAACCGACAGTGACTTGTCATTTAGAGGAGAACTATCGTCTAGTAGATCGTCTCTCAGAGCTCCGAAGATAGCATCGGACATTTCCAATCCCGAGAATCTGACAGAAACCGACTTAGAAAATTTCATTGCTGATATCAGCTAAGGCGTCAGACTTAGAGGTTCGCCAGGAGATGGCCTTCGTCTCCAGGCCATAAAAGACTCCAAAACTTTAAAGGCTTGTAACTTTGCTTCTACAAGTCCGTTTGACTTGATTCAAAAAAGGTTCGGTCGCTATTGACCTGCCCTAAGTGATGGACTACTTATAAAATTTCATAAGTAGTGCTAAAAAGTTGAAAAATTTAAATTCACTAGTGTTGGAGGTTTTCTGGGGTTTTCGACCCTGCTGAAGTCAATGAAAGCATTTTTAATGATGTCTGAGCCAGTCTTCTCATGGTATAAGCGGCTTTTCACTGAAAGCGAGCAAGACACTTAGAGTTTTGCTGTAATATTCCACTGACAGGGTGTTCCTTCGGGACGGCGGACGATGCCGTAGTGATAAGTGTGGCAAGGGAATGTGTCATATTTGAGACCGTAACCGCTGGGACAACTCATGTCTCATGTTGGGCATTTGACACAGCTCTCAACGTAGTACTTTGAACGCCAATCGGTTGAGTCTTAGCTATCTTGTCATGGGTGGCCTCTAAACATCTCCATTGCAAAACGCTGGTGAATCAAGCTCTCTACGGCTTGCTATCAAGCTGCTAAAAGTCTGTCCACCTCTTACCAACTCTACAGGTTTTCATGTCTGAGCCAGCCTTCTCATGGTATAAGCGGCTTTTCACTGAAAGCGAGCAAGACACGGAGAGTTTTTCTGTAATATTCCACTGACAGGGTGTTCCTTCGGGACGGCGACGAT
>CAJQUW010006705.1:0-69507 GCA_907163375.1 Prostheceraeus crozeri
TTAATTTTTGTGGTAAGCTCCAATTTTATAGTATTGTGTTAGGCCTCAGCCACACTGCGAGCTTTTCCAAGCGTTTCCGAGCAAAGCGTTTTGCAGCAAATATAAAGTCATCATTGCAGCAGTTGTAGACTGCCACACTGCGAGCAAAGCAAACCAGAGCATTTGATAGCTTGCGGAGATACGTTAGCTCGCGTTTGCTCTGGACGCTCGTGCTTGCTTTGCTTTCAATGTGGCTGAGGCCTTACACTTTCCTTTTGATGATATAAATGCTAATTCTTGAAATAACTTTTATGCTTTACGTCTTATCACTGTATGACACTACACTTCTATTTGCTTGCCAGTAACTAGTTGGTGCAAGGAAAATATTATGACAGAGAAAATATTTATTGCGCCGTAGAATTTACGATGAGGGGCAATTTCGATTATCAGCGGAGCAAATGGATAAGATATCCTTGCATATCAATTAATTTCACCATGAATGTTTGCATGCTCTAGCGATCGACGCAAAGTCAACGACAGCGATCCGACTTATTCCTCGTTTGGGACGTATATGGCATCAACAACGACGCTCTTAAAGGTCGCGTCATAACAATGAGGTCAAACTTAGTTTATTGACAACATAGCGGATTTATCTGGTAATGGATTAAGTAAACACTTCATCATTTATTCATTTCTATTGGTTGTAATGCGCAGATGTGTAATCCATTCAACAGCGAGGCGTCACATTGTTGGGCTGAACACACTGACGGCGTTACGAGGCTTTGATGGAGATTATAAACTGCCTACATGCTAGGTCACTCAAATTTGACATCAGTGGACAAATCCAGGAATTTAGGTAACATCCATGATATGTGTTAGATAAACTATTTCCATGTAGGAGATATGCGATGAAAATCGACGAGTCGCAGCGAAGCCATAGAGGTAGTTATCTGATATCCAGCGATTCCAAATTACATTAAGTGCAACATAGACATGAGCGATTTTGATCACTTTCAAATATTTATCTTTCACCGGAGATTTTGAATATTATTCGCCGAGATTTTGGATATCATTAGCGGAGACTTTGAGTATCCTTATCAATGGATATCTACATGTAGATACTACCTGAATAGGAAGATGAAGGATATTACTCCAGGGACTAGTTGGATAATATATTTCATATTTCAGAGAGTGCATTTCATAATAGAAGCTGCTCTCTGCCTAAAATACGCAAACTTACCAAAACATTTATTGTCCGATGAAAATAACATTTCAACTAGCATAACGTATTGTAGCGCAACGTGTACACTGCGTGGGGGTAAATTCAACATGAGGCAACTTTGACACTTAATTTGAGAATAACTTTAACAGATTTTAGACATTTTTTATGGAAAATTCAGTTCTCTGAAGTTCACTCAAAAGTTTGGACAGAGTCTTCTAATTCATATTTGTTTCAAAAACCTAGGCCTACGTTTTCGGCGTGTAACAAGTATACTTTAAACAGCTGGCAAAGACTATCATTTTACCCTGTAATCATAAAGAGGTGGTGTAGCTTGGAGATGGGTTGACGTTTGAACAGCATTAATTCATTCTTTAGATCCTTGCAATTCAGGTGCCCTTTGCCTTCTACTTCGCATTATTATACTTCTCTTTAAATAATTCGGTGAGCAGATGGAACTGGTTTCAATGTATCAACTGCGCTCAATGGATTCGCGGAACTGAATGCCTGTGTCAGCCGTTTGTTGTTACTTTTGCAAAAATTGAACGAATTTCGCATCACGTCTTTGCTAATTAATCATGAGATTTACATGTATCTTCCTTTTCTACTGTGGAATTTGGTTCAATTAACTGTTGAGCAGGTATAAACTAAGCAAAAATATTGGTATTCAAATATAATAGAATGTTCTGACCATAGAAATCCGACACTAGAATTAAGACCTAATCCAGAATTTAGACACTAATTAAGACCTTTTCCATGTCTATTTCAGATATTTCCAAATCGATTGCAGAACTTTCCAAATGAGTTTCAGACATTTCCAGATTGATTTCAGATTTCTACAATTGAATTTCAGATATCTATCAGAAGCTTAACTTTGAAGATATCTGAAATTCAATTGTAGAAATCTGAAATCCATCTGGAAATGTCTGAAATTCATTTGGAAAGATCTGAAATCGATTTGGAAATGTCTGAAATTGACATGGAAAAGGTGTAGAATAAGGGACTAGAACAACTATGGACTCAAGGTTGGACCTTCAACCTTCAACCTTCAAGTTTCAAGGACAAAACTTGGATAGTCTATCAATGCTGCATATGTACAGATTAAGCCATAAAAATCAATATTTTGATCTGAATCTTTGATGAGCTACATAATAAGAGCATAAAGTTCTGATTTTTTATATAAATTCCACTCAATTCGTAGAATATTTCAAAAATGAAGTACCTGTGAATGCCTGTGATTATTAGTCATTTTGGGCTTGACAATGCTGCGCATTTAAAAAGTTCATGCATATTGTATTTGCTGTAGGCTTGCGTGTATTTTGTTGCATTCGTGCATATTGAATATCTTCGAGCCCCTAAACTGTCTGTGATAGCCGACATTTATCCAAAAATGAATTCATTGCAATTTCGTATTCTAAATATGTTTAATCATGCACTTACTACGCAGCTATAATAACTATTAAGTCTATTTATAGTTCTGAATGATAAAATGAAAGTAAGCTTTGTAATCAATTACGTCGTACCCATAGAGTAGGGATATAGGTAGAGTGTCGACTCAAAAAAGTATCTGCATACAGTGAAAATTTTTATATGAAAAGATTCAGCTTTTTGTGGAGATTACGTTCCCGTGGTCCAAAAAATTATTTGAGCAGTTTTGAAAAAGTCAAAAATTTGCCAATTTATATACTACCGACATGACGTCCTCTTATAAGTAGCATGGAACAAGTTGGATATCAGAAAGAATTTGATTATATTGTTTGCTAATAAGCATACTAACTAAGTTTAAATTAAGCTGATTATCAAGGGACTTTCATGAACCGTGTATAATGGAAGTCTTAATGAAAAGTTGCGATATTATTCGTGCTTTTTTGGCTGAAATTTCAAGTTTTTATTTCAATTTTCACCGGCATGATTTTATGATTCACTAAATTCATGTTTCATTTCCTGAATCTAAATAGTGATGTGGAGCCATTTACATCTTTCGAAGTTAATTGAAATCATTGTCTTTGATTATGTTATTTTGCTCTGCAAGTGGCAGGTTGCCTGTGATATGATCACTCTTAAGAAAATACTCTTGAGGTTGAGCATGAAATTAGCAGGCATTAAATCTCCAAGGCTGCCGTGACAATGAGAATCTGAAAAATACTTCCTTCAATTCCTTCTGCATTATATGCTATCATAATCTGTCAATTCCGTAACAGCTTCTTCAAAACTGCAAAAATTTGCATATCTCCCATTTGGTAACAATTACCAACTATATCCCCCTCGAGTTCATTTAATAAAATCGAAAGTGTTTACACATTGAGGAGGCAATAAATACGGAGTTACCACTCTACCTAATATGCTTACTCTATGGTTGTAATTATGTGTAATTCAACCATAGTTAAATCAAAGATCTTCAATTAGTCAGTATGTCAGTGTAGGTTCAATTATAGGAAATCTTTACAACGTAGTACATGTAGTTAGGCTACTAATTACAGCTATCGCAGTGAAAAAATCGCTTACCACTAAAGCCTCTCTTCTTATGGGTCCAATAGAAATTTTGGACTAAATGAAGGAATCTTTATGTAAGCACTAAATGCAAAGAATGCACTTCGCTTACTTAATTCTACTCATTTATTGAAACTTGGGGTTGGGTTTTGACCCACGTTTTGGCCCAATCTTCATGCCCAACTTCGACAACGGTACCTAAACGATGAAGGGTTCCTGTTGTTGACAATAGGAAGATACCGGCAGTTTGTACCGGCTTATCATTGCATTTTGTATTTCATGATTGCTATCTAGTCCGGCAGCCAGAGCGAGTTTATGCAGGGAACGAGGCCGAAAATGAGACTTTCACAAAATTATGTACATCCTATTCCTACGATGAACGAACCTGCACGTCTGCGGAGCTCTATAGTTATCTCCTATTCTTGGCAGACAGGATCAGAGAAAAACATATGTGGATCCAAATGGGACGCAGATTGCAGTTTTTGAGGCCCTACATTTTGTTTGGTACCTTTTGTGCCTCTTTGGTCTCAGATGAATTAACATGTTGAATGGTAAATTGCGTGCCTCCTTTAAATTACATGGTAGTTATATCTAAATTACATTTTTGATTGATTGCAGCACGCTGATTTTCTGGTAATTCCTAGCAACACTTAATTGTTTAAAATGTTGGTGTCTGATTGCCCACTTGTATTGGAACCAAACAACTTCGCCTGCATATCGTTTAAAAAGGTGAAAAAAAGAAATTCTATAAAAGTTCTTCCCCCAAAGACAGTGGAAGATGTAAATATTACGAATCTTCCCCCCACCATTCAAAAGTTAGCGCGCGCCTATCAACATGTCGGAGACGTATAAGCTGCTGAACACCTTATATCCGCCCAACGGATCCTCATGAGCTCTCCATCATGTGAGAGACAAAGGCCTTGAGCAGATCTATTCACCTTCTAATTAATCGTCTCATAAAACGATGACTTTGGTTGCGTCACAGAGGAATTCTTCTTATTCAATCGAGAAGCTATAAAGCTATCCTGCAGAGCTGTTAATTAAGTTTCCGGAAAGTTCTACATCAGATTGCGTCAGAAGAAGCATTAAGAGAATAAGTGCTTTTTAGCTAATCGAATGAAGATTACGAACTCGTCTAAGCAAAAGTACAATTTGAAAAATGAGCGAAATATAGCATGGCTGAAAAATTACTGCATTTTAGCCTATATACCTACAATGTCAATCTGCGAAAATCAGAGAAGGCAACAGCTGGATTTTGTTTTGACCTTTTGTTTGTAATTAATGGAAATATTTTAATCGTGAGGTCATTAATGGCAAAATATGTCTGATTGACGGATATCTTTTGCATTTCTGTTGTTTTTTCTCTTTTTTAGCAGAGCACTGCGGTTAAAATACACGACTTCTATTCACTAAAACGCTTATATACATATTATAATGCACTGGTTGCGCAAATATTATTGTACTCTTCCATTGAAATACATCAGCACATAGAAAGTTTCCTCTAAAACGGTGGATTCTACATGGAAGTCTCAAGAATTACCGTTGATGTCTACAATTCCATGACAAATAGAGATAGATCTTTGACAGCTATAAAATTCTAATGGTCATAGATTCTTCAGATCCTGTGAAATATTCACTTGCGCGACTTTGTGATCACTCAGTATAAAGTTACATAATTATGCAACTCGTGCAGAGATATCCATCTTAATGGCATCATTCTCGGTCAAGCTCGAAAAATGCAGTAAAGATGGGCACGAGTTGCGTAAGTATCTATTTCGAAGAGAGATTTTGAAACCGTGCGCCCAAAGAACTGGAGTTATGAATTGCTAGATGAACATTCAATGGATCAAAAATTTCTAGAATACTGTCTTTCACTTCAACAACATAGAAGCATGACTAAATTAATTGAAAATATTATTTTTTACGTCTTAGCTGAAGAGCACGAAGAACACATGATCCTTCGAGAATTTTTTCATTTGATATCGGAAAAAACTCTTTTCAATTCAATTATGACTATATGCTGAGCATCAGCATAGTAATAAAATGCTGATGAAGTCACACACAAATTCCCGACATCTTTTCAAAAAGTGTCTCTCATTTTAATTCATGAACCATTGTCATCTCTCATCACCCAGTCATGTGTGTGATGACTAAATAGTAGATCATGCTTAATAGTTGGTTGCGGATGCAGAAATCTGACACTCCATAATGCTTTAGAATTAAATGACTAGACAGACATTCATATTGGGAGCAAAAGCACGCCGTGGACAGTAGTTGCCATGACAAAAAACTGCTGAATGAAATGCGGCTTACATTGGTGAACAATGGTTAGATGCCAGTTCCTTGTGAGGACACTTCGCAAGGATTCGCGGTTATTATTACCTCCCTTAAAAAATAAAGTAATCTTGATAAGGAAAGTTTTAATATACAACCTCAAGGAAGAGATCTGCAATTATTGAATGTCTCACTAATTGTTTAGGGTGATGCAAAAAACGTTCTATTTTCAAGCGGGTGTCACAGGGCATGTTTGATGCTTCCATGATGTGACAACTGGTGTATGAATCCCAATTTGGTGTATGAAACCATTGAATAAGTATATTAGGTAGAGTAGCAACTCTGCATTTATTAAATCCCCAATGTGTATACAGTTTCGATTTCATTAAATGAACATTAGTCGAGACCCAGTACCATCCTGTGAGATATACAAATTTTTACATTTTTGTAGAAATCTACACGAATTTGACTGATAGTGATAGCAATACAGAATAAAGAATAGCATTCCACAAATCCTCCATGTCATGACAACTTGGAAAGGTAATATGGTTTGTTAAATTTGCAAATTCGATGAGTTACCATCACTAAAAGCTCAGCTTTATTGTAATAAGAATATTTTATTAAGCGTGATCATATCGCAAAGTACCTGCTGAAAGAGCAAAGCATTATAATCAAAGAAACTGATCACAGAACTGTAAATAGGTCCACATTACTATTCAAATTCAAGAAATGACGCCAATTGTGAATCATTAAATCATGCTGCTGGAATTTGGAATAAAAAGGTAGACATATCTTAGCCAAGAAGCTCTAAATAGGATCTCAACTTTTTCTTGAAAACCTGCAGGGACCTGCATCATAATGTGGTTCATGAAATTTCCTAGATCATCAGCCTTATTTCCGTTCAATTAATATACTTTAAAGCAAATGTTCATTCCTTTTGATATCCAACTTGTTTCATGCTGTTTATATAGTGGCTTCATCTCGGTAGTATATAAATTGGCAAAATTTTGACTTTTTTAAAAATGCTCAAATTATTTTTTGGACCACAGGAACGTAATCTACATAAAAAACTGAGTCTTTTCATATAAAAATTTTCACTGTATACAAATACTTTTTTGAATCGACACCAAAGATATTTTATTTAATTGTTTAAAAGGGCTAGATGAGAAATAGATGCCTAAATTTGAACCCATTTTAGTACGGTCCTTATCGTCGCAAAAAGCATTACGGCAATGGAGCGAAATTGCTGTTTTGTCGGCTGTGCGATGTGCAATGCGACAAAAAGGCTTGGAAATGGCACATGATATAAAGCATAATTCACTGATATTATATGATAAGTTTCAAGAATATTCGTTCATCAGTATCTCTGAAAAAAATTGTTAAAGATGAGACCGGTAATACAGCAACTTAATGCAGTACTATCAATTTGGAAGAAAAAATATTCAGATGAAGACTGATGCGGTATAACTTGATAAACACTAAATTCCCTCAGTAGAATTCATGACATAAACAATTTCAGTGAGAATCCGAATATCACACTGAGGAATTGGCTAGTAATAGGGCTCACCCATGTTAACAACGCTCTTCGAGTTATTCACCAGGCTGAAACTACAATGGATCTATGCATTGCAAATAATTAACAGAGGGCATTTTTGGGCCAACTGGAATCGATCATCGCATGTCTGTCGTTGTCAAAGAGGCTGACAATGTGCTTCGCATAACATACATATTGGTATATGTTGTTTGTTTTTATTTGCTTAAGCCAATTTTATATCAATTTTTCTGATAGTTCATATTTATGTTGTCTGCTGTATCATGTAATTTCTTACCACAAAATTATATATACACGTTCTATTATTGCCAAGCTTGGCAATCGCGTCTGGCGTGGCCGGGGTCTGTGCACGTGGGCACAGCAACGATATACGTGTACAACCGTAGCCAGGTACCGGACTTATTACAAAGAAGCAATCTGGCTGCATATAGTAAAGACGCGGTTCATTATTCTGCTCAGAGAAGTCATTTAGTCATGTATCTGGTGGATTGCAGGTGAACTTTGCTCTGCTTTCATCTAAAAATGAAACAATTGGTTTTCATTTGTATTATTCCTATATAACATGCGCTCTTCAGATTTAAGAATCAACTGCCATAAAATAATGCAATAAAGTCTAATTGAAAGAATTGTATTAGTAGTGCTCTTATTTACATCTGAAGACGTTTTTGGAGGACATCTGATAAAAGTAGAATGTGTATTCTTAGACCTTATTTGTTGCAATTCGGACGTTGCATTTAGACACATAAAAATTACTTGATTTATTATCAAAATGCGTTTTAGTTCTGCAACTACTAAAAAGAGGCAATGGAAAAGAATATTTGTTGTTCGCTTACAAATATTTTCCAATTCATGCAATATCAGCTGATTTTCATTGGTTTCGTTGCACACAAGGTAAAAACACGTCTTTTTCCTATCTACCCCTTTATAATATTGAATATCTTTGGTCGACACTACCTATATATATTTACTCTGTGTATGAAACTGATCATTGACTTCGTTATCATCCTAATGCCATCATTTTGCATCACTATGAATACCCAAGTGATAGAAAAAATGAAAATGGCATAAAACCAAGGTTGGACCTTGGGTAAGTGATACTAAACTTGGGTTTTCTATTAATGCTGAATATATACAAATCAAGTTAAAACAATTAATATTTTGATTTGAATCTTAGGAGAGGTACAGGATAAGAGCATAGGCCTACTGTTCTGATATTTTATCAAATTTCCACAGGATTCACAAAATATTTCAAAAATGAAATATTTGCTATTATTATCTATTTCATTCTGGGCTTGACAATACCGCACATTGAAAGTTCATACATATTGTATCTACTGTAAGCTTACATGTATCTTGTTGCATTTATGCATATTGAATCCTTATATATTCCGTTTATTTTACATCTTCGCAGTTATCTTCGCACCCTTAACTTTCTGCGATAGCCGACATTTATCCAAAAATAAATTCATTTCAATTTCGTATTCTAAATATGTTTAACCATGCACTTACTGCGCAGCTATAATATCTTTCAAGTTTGTTTATATTTCTGAATGACAAAATGAAAACAATTACTTTGCCATGAGCGATGAGCAACTCAATCATAATGAAATCAAAGATCTTCAATTTGTCAGTATATCAGTGTAGGTTAAATTAAAAGAAAACTTTATGACGCAGTACATGTACTTAGGCTACTAATTACAATTATTGCAATAATAAATCGTTTCCCACTAATACCACACTTCTCATGGGCTCAATAGGAATTTTGGCCCATAGAAGAATCTTTATGTCAGCACAAAATACAAAGAATGCAATTCGGCTACTTGATTTCATTCATTTATTTAAACTTGGGTTTGGGTTTTAGGTTTTGACCCCAAGTTTTGGTCCAACCTTGATAAAACATCGATTTTTTATTCTTTTTTCAATAAAATTTCATATGAGTTAGACTGCAACACAGTCAGACAAGTTACACTGCTAAACGCTCTGTAAAGTCACAACACTCAAATTAGCCGTCAAGTAACTCACCGTCTGGCAGCATTTCTGACAGCAGAATCTTGCAAACGCAAATTCTTTCAACTCCCTGAATAAAAAGCACGTCCGGGTAATCTATGTGTAGGAGACAGTTCAATCGATTCTCTTGGTCTGATTCATTGATTTTTATTCAAGTTCGAGCTACACAACTGTAATGAGGAGAAGCTTCATCTTGCTGACAAAATTTGTTTGGATTTGACCGTTTTCGAAAGTACGGAAACACTTTCCTCTATGAAGATTGCAATAGCGGGAGCTGTTTATTACTTCTGTGTTGATATCATGACAATCACGCCTGAGGGGTCAACCACGTATCACACTGCAACATCGCCATTTGCATGCGGGATTATCTGTAGTCAAAAAGTGAACATGATGCAGATTCACCATGCCACTTACAAGCAAGTCTGCTTCGTAGATAAAAAACAACGCCAAGGTATTCATTGATACGCGATTCTATTTTTCCCGATGCATTTCGCCGGCTCTAATCATGGGTTACACCGGAATGAAGTCAGAATATCAAAAATGAATTGAGTTAACAGCTGAGAGGTAGAGAGACAACGAACCAAGACATAGAAATCAGCACAGAAAAGATACATGAC
Organism: Prostheceraeus crozeri; assembly: GCA_907163375.1. Taxonomy (NCBI): domain Eukaryota; kingdom Metazoa; phylum Platyhelminthes; order Polycladida; family Euryleptidae; genus Prostheceraeus; species Prostheceraeus crozeri. Next base: position 10,139 of record CAJQUW010006705.1, read on the forward strand.
TTCAATAAGGAATTACGGAAAACTATAATACTGTTAATAAATGGCAAGTAGAAACAGAAGCAAAGAAAAATGAAATAAAGTTACCAAGGTAAAATTAAATTGATGACTGTTTCCTTCTGTGTACAGAGATCGGGCTGAGTTTCTTTGATGAGGAGAGCTTCTAGAACGCTCAAATGCAGTCTTCCTCTGCATTTTCGGAGAACTTTGAAGCAAGATCTGGGAGGCTTCGTTGGGACACACTGCAATAGATGTCTTGTAACACCACTAGATGCTCTAATGCGCTTCTCACCATTGATCAGCCATCGTGGGACATGCTCCGAAATTCTTTGGGACAACCTTCTCTCCGTCCGACCGATGTACTTACTCCCGCAAGTACAAGAGAACTCGTAGAGGACGTTAGATTCAGCTTCTGGAGGGAGGCTGTCCTTCAGATTCTGGCACCAAAGAGGCTTAGTCACAGGGATAACTCGCAGGTCAACTGTTGCATACACTGAGGCCACCTCATGACGAAGCTTGCGTTTCAGGTTGTCATGGAAAGTATCACCTTTAAATGGAACTCTCAATGTGACAACCTTCTTCTTCGGTCCAAATAGGGGATCCGTGGTTAATGACGAGCTGTGTCTGTCGATAAACTGCTCCGGATATCCGTTCTGGTTTAGAGTTCGACGTATGAACTCATTCTCTTGGGGAAGAACATGAGAAGAGCAGATACGCTTCGCCCGAAGAAACAGAGTTTTGACAAGCCCGGCTTTATAGGACAACGGTACGAAGCTCTTAAAATGAGTGTAGAGTCCACACCAGGTCGGTTTGCGATGAACCGACAAAGTCAAGGCTCCTCCAGTCTCTCGACTCACCAAGACATCGAGGAATGGGAGCCGACGATCCCTTTCCAACTCACACGTGAGTTTTAAGTTTGGATGCAGACCGTTAAGACAACTGAACAGCTTCTCCAAACTATCATCGTTGTATCCAGCGATAAAGATATCGTCGACGTAGCGCGCGTAGACATTCGAATGTTTGGAAATAAGGTTCGTAATTTTCTGTTCCAGGTAACCGAGGAAAATGTTGGCGAGGGTAGGACCAAGGGGACTGCCCATCGCGACACCATCAACTTGATAAAAATATTGTCCGTTAAAAAGGAACTGTCCCCTTGGTCCTACCCTCGCCAACATTTTCCTCGGTTACCTGGAACAGAAAATTACGAACCTTATTTCCAAACATTCGAATGTCTACGCGCGCTACGTCGACGATATCTTTATCGCTGGATACAACGATGATAGTTTGGAGAAGCTGTTCAGTTGTCTTAACGGTCTGCATCCAAACTTAAAACTGACGTGTGAGTTGGAAAGGGATCGTCGGCTCCCATTCCTCTATGTCTTGGTGAGTCGAGAGACTGGAGGAGCCTTGACTTTGTCGGTTCATCGCAAACCGACCTGGTGTGGACTCTACACTCATTTTAAGAGCTTCGTACCGTTGTCCTATAAAGCCGGGCTTGTCAAAACTCTGTTTCTTCGGGCGAAACGTATCTGCTCTTCTCATGTTCTTCCCCAAGAGAATGAGTTCATACGTCGAACTCTAAACCAGAACGGATATCCGGAGCAGTTTATCGACAGACACAGCTCGTCATTAACCACGGATCCCCTATTTGGACCGAAGAAGAAGGTTGTCACATTGAGAGTTCCATTTAAAGGTGATACTTTCCATGACAACCTGAAACGCAAGCTTCGTCATGAGGTGGCCTCAGTGTATGCAACAGTTGACCTGCGAGTTATCCCTGTGACTAAGCCTCTTTGGTGCCAGAATCTGAAGGACAGCCTCCCTCCAGAAGCTGAATCTAACGTCCTCTACGAGTTCTCTTGTACTTGCGGGAGTAAGTACATCGGTCGGACGGAGAGAAGGTTGTCCCAAAGAATTTCGGAGCATGTCCCACGATGGCTGATCAATGGTGAGAAGCGCATTAGAGCATCTAGTGGTGTTACAAGACATCTATTGCAGTGTGTCCCAACGAAGCCTCCCAGATCTTGCTTCAAAGTTCTCCGAAAATGCAGAGGAAGACTGCATTTGAGCGTTCTAGAAGCTCTCCTCATCAAAGAAACTCAGCCCGATCTCTGTACACAGAAGGAAACAGTCATCAATTTAATTTTACCTTGGTAACTTTATTTCATTTTTCTTTGCTTCTGTTTCTACTTGCCATTTATTAACAGTATTATAGTTTTCCGTAATTCCTTATTGAAGTCATGTATCTTTTCTGTGCTGATTTCTATGTCTTGGTTCGTTGTCTCTCTACCTCTCAGCTGTTAACTCAATTCATTTTTGATATTCTGACTTCATTCCGGTGTAACCCATGATTAGAGCCGGCGAAATGCATCGGGAAAAATAGAATCGCGTATCAATGAATACCTTGGCGTTGTTTTTTATCTACAAAGTGGTCAATAGCAAAGGCGTTTTCAAAAATCTCAAGTCTGCTTCGTCAGATAAGTGTGCAGAAGGTACGTTATGCTCGTGATTATCAATTAATTGGCAAAATCACAACATTTTCAACAAGCATGTTTGAATCTACTCATTCTTGAAACGATGCTGTGACAGCATTGAGCTAGACGGTGGGCAAGTTGACGGCTAATTTGAGTATTGTGAATTTTCTGAGTGTATATTAGTGTAACTTGCTTGACTTTGTTTCAGTCTAACTCATAATAATAATAATTAAAGGCTTGATTTTCGAGAAAGCCCCTATACTGGAAATCTTGGGGCACAATTCACATTTAAAAATCAATAGTCAGACCACGTGACAATGAAAATTACATAAAGCAATTGAAGAGAAGTAGATCCAAGTAAGTTATCATTTCAAAGTAAATCCACTATTTGAAAGACGTGACAAGCTAATAATAAAACAGTTTCGACATATCTGAGCTCGACATTTTGACATCTGGAACTGATGTGTATAAGTAAGTCTAGGGAGAGAAAGGTGGTGCCGAGGATGTTGTGTCTTGTACAAGTTTGCTAAACAACTTGAAGCTTAGCAAGGTACGTCTGTACGATAAAGGTAGAAATAAAATTACAGTCACACTTGCTGGTTCCAAACACAAACTTGGGGACACGTCTCTAAACATGTTCCAAAAAGTCCGATTGATCTGACGGTAAATTATTTGAAATCATTACTTTTCATATACTATCATTACGATTCATATGGGTATCATTGCTAGTGATGCAAAATGATGGCATTAAGATGACAGCAAAGTCAATGACAAGCTTCATACATCTAAGTTGTCTACCCTTATAGTCACATTATGGAAACATCAAATATGAATTCAATATTGCTGAGAGCCCTGCTACAGCTGTTTGAAATAAATCGTTTGTTACATCACTCTGCGGATTCATCTTATGATCTAGCAGTGCACAAATGGTTTTCATTCTCGTATAAAAGCGACCACCCGGAATTCAAAGGCTAGGGAAATAGTTTAATTGGGATTGCATATGAACTAACATTCAGGCGGGTCATGGAATAATCTGTCGCAATTTGTGGCCAAATAGTCCGGCAACTAGACCGAGTTTCTGCAGGGAGTGTAGCCGAAAAGGAGACTTTCACAGAATGATGTACAACCTATGCCTAAAATGAAACTGCGCGCCTGCCGAGGTTGAGCTGCACCTCAAGATAAAACTTCCACAAAAGCTTCACAGACGCTATTTTGCCTGCATCTCACACTCACCAGTACATCCCATCGACACTAACGCAGCAGCTGTGACCGTCAGTCTATAAGATACCGTCGTTGAAAATAAATTGAGGTAAACGTCAAGCAATGTGACACCAAAAAGAACGGAGAGAGCTAAAAGATATCCAGAGGAAATTCTCCACTGAAAATTGAATCTGTTCATGAAAGCATTGTTTAAACTGACACTGCATAGCATAACAATGATGTATGTCGTCGTGATATCGAACATGATTCGCAGACTGCCATAGCGTTTCTCATAGAAATCTACTGCGTTGATGAAAACGTTATATGGCAATAGAAATCCAACACCAGACACAACAAGGGACAGATAGATGAGATTAAAACGGTCCTTCGGCCCTCCAGGCACCCGCATGTCCTGACGAACAGCCGGACATGTGGGATCTGATAATCTTTGAGTATTGTCGATAGAAGCAATCGGAGCGCTGTTCTGAGTCTGACCGGTCACTGTTAGTGTTGCACCGACGGTGAGCTCTTCATCTTCAGGTGAATCTAGTTCTCGCCGCAGAGAGATGTATGCGATCGCTTGATTCGCATCCATCGTGCAGCGCGTCGTACAAAGCAAGTGAGGAGTCTGGTAGGGATCTGAACTGATGAAGGTTAGGAGAGAGAGAAGATCGATTGAATGGGAAAGACGCTGTTCTTCCCAACGCTGATACGGGAGGAAAGTCGAAGAGAGTTTGGGAGGGAGAGACAATAAGACGGTGAAGGAAAATGGCGCTGTTTAATTCTTCTAGTAGAAAAGTAGAAATTGAAAAGAAATCATGTGTGAGGCGAGAATGCGTCATTTTTATCTGACTTCTCGGCCAAAAATAATTGGAGTTTTGGCAAGAGAAGCTGATTGATCAATTCCATAGAAATGCAACTTTCACTTTTGTTTAAGTTCGTTGGTGTCGGATTTCTATGTGTCAGTTCCTCACATAGAAATGAAATGTTTATCCGGAATTGACTTACCGTCGCAGTTCATCAGGGGGAGCTAATTTTCACATGCGACTGACTCTAGCGGCCGCACAATAGTAAAAACCGATTTCTGTAGTTCTGTTAATTCTCAAAAAATTGCTAAAAATGATGCAAGTTCTATCATGCGTAAACGTGTTATTGACATTCATAAAACTGTTGCACTAGACCAGGGTTGCGCAACCTGCGGCTGTACGGCCGCATGCGGCCGTAGCAGAGGCAAAGTGCGGCCGTGACAATGAGAAGTAAATGAAAAGAATATTGTATATGTATATTGCAAATATTTCTGGAGTTCAAGGCAATCGAAAACAATCGGAACTATAGTAGCATGCTAGTCACCTTGTAACTGTCGAACACCTGTATGCCTAAGCTGTTTGGAAAAATGCGCGCTGGCAAGCACGATGAAGGCGTTCAAGCAGTTCGATAACTCATGAAGAGACTATTTTAGGGAAGTTACATTCATGCGCATTCATGTGCATACATCAGCTAGAAGAAACAAAAGGGACAATTGTAGTTTGCTCGAATTGTTCGCGCACGTAAGCTTCAAGTCCATGGATTGAATAGGGATGCCTGCTAGATCACCGGCCCGGTGATGAATGAATGAATGAATTGTGTATGGCTCGTGATTCCTTTATGAATTACCACAATAGCTTAGTAAAGTGTTTTCTCCTTCGGTCGCCCTTACAAAAATATTCTATCAACTTTTCAAGTGTCAATCTTTAATAAGCTTAAAATCTTTTCGGGTCAGAAATGACCGTCGGTCGTATATGGGTTAACTTGCTAACTCATTCTTTACAAAGTAGGCCTTTATGCCATTTTCACTGCGTCATTCATCAGGGAAAGCCAATTTGAGTGTTGGAATATAAAAGGATTGGCTATTGACCTAGTTGTTTGCACACATGTTAAGTGCGGCCGTTATTCTTTCGGCCTTCGAAATGGCGGTCGAAAAATGTAGAAGGTTGCACACCCCTGCCCTAGACGTTTCCCTCCATTTTTATTTTCCGGGCGGAGAATGTTGCTTATCACGTTTTGCATCCAACCATGAAATCAATGCTGTGTAAAATCTAGAATACTGTCAACTAAACTACAGAGCTGATTATACCTAAATTCATTTGATTCTCATGCCTTCCAATCGTGTCGCACAACAGTGTGTCATACATCATTCGAGAGATTATATACCCAGCTATGAATTGATCTGTGATAGGCTTGTATCCGCATTTGCTGAGCACTGCTGAAAATATGAAAATCGCTCAATTTACAAATCGCAATTTTTCAATAAGAACACATGTGAGCATGATAATGAATCAGACGAGGAGAACGAGCATTTCTGAGCTTTTCTTTGATATTATGGTCGTCAAAAGTGGTTAACTAGGAAAATACAGTGATTTCGAGAAGATATCACAAGATCATGAGTCTTTGGGCAAAAAATGACACATTTTTACTTATTCTTGAAAAATGTTCATGTTTGGTGTTTGCATAATCCCTGCGATAGAAGGAATACGAACGAATATGTAAGTGTATAATTGAAATAAGTTCAATAGTCCTTTTTCAAACTACTTCAACATTTTTCTCATTGCTACAAAAGTACACAAATAACACGTAAAGTGAGCAAATGTTCAAAACAAAACAATTAGCGGAGGCATGTCTTTGTTCTCTTACAGTGACTGCAGATTGTTTACCTTGTATGTTTGTGTATGCACATACAGGCCTGCATTTGTCGGTGCCCAATATATTGAAAATAAGATAGCAAATATTCACACAACAATATATTTCATCTATTACAAAGACTTCCTCATATGTAAGAGAAATTAATTAAAGACGTTGGTCAATTGTCAAAAGGTGAATCAAGTCTTTGGAAAAAAATTGTAAGTCAATAGGAAAATAATAAATGTGCCTCTGATTCACCGTTAATCATCTCACATATCAAGCAGCAAATGATTGAAGCCCATTCATTCAACCAATAGTTTATCAGGTTCAATGACTTAAGTAATCATCGTTTCATGGATTCTTTGGTGATCTACAAAAGCGACTACTCTGAATGAATCTTTGTTTAGAGGACGGTCAAGTCTCACTGTTAAAGGAATGGGTTTGAAAAAGGCGTTCTCATTTTTTCTCAACTTCTCACTTTTCTCATTTGTCTCAACGCACGCAGCTGCATATTCATTTTCAATTAGAAAGGCATAGAAATCATGCACTAAGTATTTGAATAACGTAGACCAGATTTTAGCATAATGCCGGATAATTATGTCAAACAGATTTTTCATTTGCAACCAATTTGTTGAAATAGGAACTTGAGCCAATCAATTTATTCGTGGAAACTAGACAATCAAATAAGATTGCTGAGTAATCAATTAATTGAGATTGGACTTACTGAGCAAATAATTGATTGAGATTGGACTTACTGAGCAATCAATTAATTGAGATTGGACTTACAGAGCAATCAATTAATTGAGACTGGACTTACAGAGCAAATAATTAATTGAGATTGGACTTACTGAGCAATCAATTAATTGAGATTGGACTTACAGAGCAAATAATTGATTGAGATTGGACTTACTGAGCAATCAATTAATTGAGATTGGACTTACAGAGCAATCAATTAATTGAGACTGGACTTACAGAGCAAATAATTGATTGAGATTGGACTTACTGAGCAATCAATTAATTGAGATTGGACTAACAGAGCAATCAATTAATTGAGACTGGACTTACTAAGCAAATAATTAATTGAGATTGGACTTACTGAACAATCAATTAATTGAGATTCAATTAATTTTTGAGCTAGTTCGAACTTCGAAGCGTTTTACAACTAGCGAGACTTTGTCTCATATGCATTTGACTTTATCTATTCTCTTTTGTTTGGATGTAAGGAAAGTTCCGATTCTTCAATTCTTGTACTTGAAATTCTTATTTACTATGATTTATATTATAATAAATAAAAATATAAATAATTTAGTGATTATATTATTATTATGTTATTATATGTAATTAAATTATTATAATAATTTAAAATAAAATATAAATAATTATATTATTTTCTTATATTCTTATTTGTTATGATTAAACAAGAAATTCTTGCTTCGGAAAGTCGTCATTGTCAAAATTTTCTTGACACTGATGAAAACATTCTGATAATTTTCAAAAATACAACAAATTCTGCGAGCTCTGTAAAAGGGCACTCACTCACACTATCTCTCTCTCTCTCTCGTGGTGACAGCACGATATTCCACAGTTACTAATATGAAATTATATTATTAAATATAGTTATTAATAGCTAACAAATAATTATTAAATTCTGTGCAAAAATGACAACAAAAACTAACAAACCATATACTAATCGAAAGATCTGGTCAAGCTTATTAATCGCTCTGATATCACATCATTGCATTAGATGAAGTCAAAGGTCAAATAATTCAAACTTTTAGTTCAACTCAAAACTAAAATTGCACATTTTAAGCATTTTAGTTTCTGCAGGTGAAGGAACAACCTAATTCGGTGACTTTTATCGGGACATTGAGGATAAAAGCAATAAAATTCTGAAGAATTTAAATAACTGCTGCTCAGATGCAGAGCTAAAAAGTACAAAAATAATAAAAATTCATATCTGAAATTTGATTTTCACATTTCCATTATGTTTTCTCAACTTATTTCATCAAGAATTGATGTCGCAATATACATTAGAAGTGAATATATGCTGAAATCAGCGAAGATATTCCAAACATTCAATTTCTAAAATAGCTGTCACGCCAAAAGTATTATGCCAAATATATTATCCTTCTGTCAAAAGTTGGATAATACGTAGAAAGTAAGCTACTAGAGATCTGGTGGCCATAGCATGCTTGGTTTAAAAGATATTCCCCACGGGGGCCCCCCGTGGGGCGAGGGTAAAGGCTGTATTCCTATCTCATGGTGCACATCTTACTTACTTACTTACTTACGTTAGCCGTTATCATCCTTGCGGAAAATGGCCTCCCTTGTGATACGAATCCATTTCGCACGATCGCTAGCCGCCAGCCGCCAGCCAGTTCCTTGGGAGTTCGTCTCTCCATCTTTTTCTCTGTCCTCCACGGTTTCTTTTCCCTTCTCTTGGCATCCATACTGTCGTTCTATGGCTCCATCTGTTATCGGGTCGTCTGATGACATGACCAGCCCACTTCCATTTGAGATGTTTCGCTTCTATCACAACGTCCTTTAATCCTGTTCGTCTCTTTACTTCTTCGTTTCTAACCTTGTCTTTCAGAGTGACTCCAATCATCCTTCGTTCCATCGCTCGTTGTGTTGTTCTGAGTTTATTCTCTTGTGATCGTGTTAGAGACCAGGTTTGAGATCCGTATCTAGTGAAATGAGGTGAGGTATCTAGAGCTGCACATCTAGTGATACCTGAAGTGCTCACAATTTTTACTACCGCAAATTAAGTCTTCAATGCACAATTGGTAAATGTTGTATTATATTGTTGAGATATCTAACGACTGAATTTGAATATGATACATACCGCTTGATATCAGCGATATTTTACATGTATAATGTTAACACATGAAACATTGCTTGGTGAGTTCGCTTCATGATATATATAAAGGCGACATTAAGGCTGCAGATCGATCTGAATTCAGAATCTATCTTCTCAGCTGATATTTTGAAACTCCGGAGTTTCAAAAAATCAGCTGAGAAGATAGCAATGATCTGTTCAACTTCAACATGATATTGCTTTCAAGCAAGTGTCAATGGATAATTAAATATTTAATTTAAGTTGAAGACGTCCTTGAAAATTTATTTACACAGACAGTTATGGAAAAAGGGCTAATAGGAGAGAGGAGCCGCAAACTTAGAACAGAATTTATTTGTGTACAAGTTTCAGTAGCGTCGATGGCTACCATCATCAGTGTATATGGAGATTAGACACAATGAATGATCAGTTTTTGTACAAATTTACAGTCATTGAAAAATCAGCAACGTAGAAGAGGCTCTTCTGATTCGGTGTTGCTGTTCAGTAGTTGATTCTTGTTGGTAATCGATTTGGTGTACAGCGATTGAGCAATTTTCGAGTATGACGTTTTTATCATTATTTTGAAATTTTCTTTCTTCGGTTCATGTTCGTGCATTAAAATCTCGGATGCTGGTCTTACTTTTCGGTGTTCGTTGATTCTTTTAAGTACGAGTAAATGCCGACGAGTCCCTCCGAAATAGCTTCTTCATAGCTCACAAGTATATTTGTAGACGATGCCCGAGCATTCGTCAAAAGGAATTTCATCCGTATTTTTTATTAAGTTTTGACTTATCAAGGTAGTGATGGCAACTTCTATTTCTAATTCTTAACTTCCATTTAATTGCTTGACTTTGGATTTTATCTCACTCAAAGTGTTGCCGATGACGGCTAATTTGCAATATATATGTACTTTTTCAGTGACTTCATTTTCATATTTTCTCTTAGGACGTTTTTCAAATATTCTTTCAATTTGATTCGGGTGATATCCATAATGTATGAAGATCTCACGAGCAATACTTTCATTGTTCTCACGGTCAAGGGGGTCACTGGTCACTTGGCCAAATTCTCCAAGCTGTTTAACTGCCAAGCAAGCAGCTTGTTTTCTTTTAGATGTCAATTGTTCCAAATGTCATTTATATTTCTTGGCAGTCACATTCCTGAATACTTACATTTTTCAACTACCTCAATGGACACCTTTCTGCTCTTCAAGCTTTTTTAGCTAGGCGGTAGACCTACTATTGTAGTTTGCAGCAGCCTGTTAATTGCCTCCACATTAGCTTATCCGAGTTTGTATAGCGACGTCATGTAAGCTGCATGGTGACTGCAGAAATAAGTCATTAAACAATGCAGGCCCAAACTATACAGCAAGCTGTCTACAGCCATACTGTGCGTGATCTGGTTCTGTATATGATCTACAAAAGCTTCATCAATACATGAGACAGTCCCTTTCTACTTGTCACTCTTGGTAAGCCAAATATGTGCAAAAATGTCAAGTTGTCTTCAAACATGTTTCAATGGTTTAGTGAATATTTAAATTTCAATTGAAGACGCTCTTAAAATTATTTGAGTGTTAATTTTGCAGAAAATTGCACGGAAGGAAGGTAAATAAAAGTAAATCCAACAAACAACGCTGACAGAGCAGGGCTGCTGCAAAATTGATAGGGCTCAGCCGGGATTCGAACCCGGGACCTCTCGCACCCGAAGCGAGAATCATACCCCTAGACCACTGAGCCGACATCACCGCAACATCAACGGTCGATCAATTATTCTTTTGTGAATGATGAAATGCCGTGCTTGTGTGATAAAATGTGTGACTACTCTCTAATCTTTATGTTCCGAAGCGATCAATTGTGATTCGCGGAGATTTTCATAGTCTCGATAATGAAGCTTTTATAACTTAATCTGCATCTTGCAGAAGCAAAATGAGGGCTCAGCCGGGATTCGAACCCGGGGCCTCTCGCACCCAAAGCGAGAATCATACCCCTAGACCACTGAGCCGCTGTGATGACATCTAGTGCATTATGCATTTAAAGTCTGAGCGGAAGCTAACTATTTTCGTTGATGCCTTTTGATTTAGTTGATGCAATAACTGACTAATAATGGTGGTTTGACTGACTGAATGTTGTCTGTCAAACTGATTTAGACAATGATATCTAGTGATAGTCGGCATACATGGATGTCGCTGCATATAGGATTAGCTGCATTGCGAATAATCTTTGAACTATTTTCTAACTTTTACGAGTAAAGACCTCTCTACCCTAACAAATCAATATCGAATAGGAAGTACAATGTGAGTAAAAAAGCGTTATTTAAGGTTTGTGAAAAATCAGTTTGTGTTTAGCAAGTACATGGAGAGATTGCTAAATTTTGTTTCATTCAAGTTTGGTTTGCATTCTGTCAGAGAGTTGTCTATTCTTGGTTTAGTTTGTTTTTGATTGTGTCACTGACCCGAAATGCGATTTGGCTGGTCATCTTGCTGATCAGCCCTTTCTTCTCTTTAATGTGGTAGCCTTTCTGGACTGCTCAATCTATTATCTCTTTTGTAAATTTAATCTAGCTCAATGAAAATTGGTTGGGATATTTTGCTCATTTATCACCTCCAAATTGTCGCATGCACCCACAGAAGTAATTTCATGTCGATTGAAGATGAAAAAAATCTGACTGTCATGTTTAATCCATTTATTCTTAAATTATTTTCAAAATGGAATGTTTTGAAAATTTTTTCAGATGCAATTTGCGGGCGTTCTAAACATCGTACGAGCTTGTGAGAGGTACCATTAGAATTGCATTTATCTCCTCTTTCTTTTGGTTTTAAATTTTTGCCGTTATGGGATCAACATTACTGTGCAATGTTATCCCAAGAGATGCGAGTCGAAATGTTGCCAAAATTGACACAATATGAATGAAAGGGTTAATTAAATTTTGTAATTTTATCCGGCTAATCCTGCTGCATGCGGTAAAGTATCTACCCGTTAACTGGAGAAAGCGCAAATCAGGCATTTTTAGGACTAACATCATTGAATATTGTATATTGGATATTTGTTTCAATTAAAGAAGATTTAGTTAATATTTCGACGCACAGATAATAATTTTGCTTTGATTTCCTAGAACATTTTTCGGCAAACCGCCCTTCTCAATCAGATTTTTAATTTGCAGTGATCTGATCTAGCAAGGACTATGATTTTAAAATCAAATCTTGAAATGTCTGATATGAAAAACATCATGGGTGAATGGGGAAAGATAGTGAAGTCAAAGACGATGATGCCAACATAGCCCAGTTCACTGCGAACTGTCCACAGTACACTTTCATGCATTCTCCCAATGTTGTGGACTTAATGCTGGTAAATTTGATTGGTTCCATTCTGTTTTGTTATTAATCAGTTTCATGTTTTGTTCACTTTTATTTTTTAATAATTGCGGCTTAATTCTGCGATTTTTCATTGCGTTATTGTGATGCATTCCTGTAAATTACAAACGGGAAATCGCAGAAGCCGTAATTACTAGTAACATAATAAATATTTAAAATACGTATATTTTTAAAAAAAATTATAATAGTAAATATAATAGAATTATTATCTGTGCGTCAAAATATTAATTTGAGCTTCTTTAATTGAGATCTTACCGAAAACGTTCGCTACAAAGTCGAAATTCTTATTTTTCTTAATTACACCACAGCAGCGGTCAATTCACGTCATTTACACCACAGTTTTCTTACAGCTGTCGGTAGAAACTGTGGAATAAAATGTCATACACCGACAGTTTTAATCATAGAAATCTGATTGATTTCAAGGATTAAGTTCCATAGCGAAGACGTTTCTGCTTTTCTGTGTTGAAGATCGCGTTTATTAAAATACCGCCGGCGACACTGATGCAGTTGCTGAGATATCTATGATTTTGACGACCGTCCGTGGACCTCTTACAGCGTTGATATTTCTCGGACTGAAATACATATGTATATAACAGGATTCGTGTGCTGGCCATTACTGGAGGGTTGATCATACAGAAAGATAGCTATTGTTTGTCGACCATTATTGTGTTCAGCAGACGCTTATTGTGAATATAATAAACGGCTAAATGCGTACATTGTACTTAATTATAGCTTAACTTTGTATAGAATTGTTCGATTTCAAAGCTATACCATTGAAGCATTGAATTCACTGTCACTAGGCCCATTGTCTATCAATCAGCAAGATAAACTTTTGGCTAAGTGTGAATGACTTATTATTCTAAAATCTTGGTGAAATTACATGAATTGCTAGATTTCTATGTCAGACAATAGAGAATAAAGTTGAATGTGGAGTGCGTATAACACTAGACGGTAGCATAGTCACTAGACGGTGGTTATCTACTCACATTCATTCGCTACCAATTTCACTAGCATCACATAGCATGTAGAATAGATATTGGTATCATTAAACGGTGGTTATCTACTCACTGTGAGGGTAAGGAACTGTGGTGTAATTCCGTTACACCACTTGTTTTGTCACTCGCGCTTCGCGCTCGTGACAAAACGCGTGGTGTAACCTACAATTGCACTAACCTGACTTTATCTTTATAGATGATGTGTCCTATGCAAGCTGTGTTATGAAATGTATGCATTTTCTGTATTGTTATTAATCTAGCTATGTTTTTGCACCTTTTTCATCTCTATACTGCCATAGAAACGGGATTTCCAGCATGACATTGCATTTCTTTGCATTTAAAAAAGTGGTTCTTGCACCGACAATCTGTGTACTGAATGTATTGAGATATCATTGCAGTTCCTCGCAAGAACTCTATATCATGCAGGAAATACCGCATAGCTTGTCGTACTTCCACCTGTAATTGAACTCATTGTCTATGTTACTTAAACCACTCGACGCTTCGCGTCTCGTGTTTCAAATAACATGGACAGTTCGTTCAATTATGGTGGAAGCATTGAGAGCTATGCGGTAATAAACATTGAAGCAATGTTGAAAAGTGCGCATTGCAATGGGAAACTGTTCAACAATGCCATTGCAATGTACAGTTTTATCATTTAGAAATCCATGGTCTATCGTGCATAGAAACAATCTGTACTCCACTACACTGTAAATCGCTGGATACGAAAATTACATCGCACAATAGGTCCTTCTGAGTTATAAGTTTGAAATACTAACCGGATTTTATCAATACCTCGTGCATCCATCGGAGGCGGTGCAATTGCAGGGACCGCGCAATAGAGGTAAATGTCAGTTCCACTTCTGTCAATCCTAATGCCATGAAGTTCTTCAAAAGAAGGTCTAGAAGTCCTGAATACCAAAGTCTCCGTTCATGCAGCTTTCTTTGGAAGATCAACTGAGTCTCGTTAACTGAGTAAGGGTCGATTTCTCTGAATATCTAAACCGGCTTTATACTAACTTTTTTTAAAAAACTTTTTATACTCCCTGATGATATTAACCGGTGGTCAATGAAATACGTATCGGAGTTTGTAATAATTTTTCTAATTCAAACATTTTTGTATTTTCTATCAATATAAACACTTGGCCTATTCCCAGATTTTCTAATTATTTCTAATAACACGACTCATAATTAGCTCAACTCCATGAACTAAGTTGATAAACATCATTTCAATAAAACGATAACTTTCTAGCTATCCTGTTGACTTATACATCTCAAACATAACTATATTTGCTAATGTGCTAATGTTAATGTGTTTTTATTTCGGATTGATAATATACCTGATTTCAAAATTAAATAATGCATAAAGGTTGATGGTTGTATACTTGTTGCTTATTTATGAAATGCCTTTGACTTACGTGTATTAAAATCGAATTCAGTATTGCAAGTTTGACTCTTAAATATCATTATTTCATCACTTACAAAACAGTACCTAGTGAGTGCCATACAACCTTAAAGCGGTCTTTATTGACAAAAGTCCTTAAATCATACGAAAAGCATACAAATAGATGCAAAAATATACCAAATAATATTTTGGTATGCATCCTTCGTATGTGATTGTTATCAAGCGATTTACGGTGAAGACATCAAAATTACGCAAGTGATGCTTCCAGAAGCAAAAACGTTAAACTAATAACAATGCGGTTGTTGAACTCAAAAATTTATGCAACAATCTCGTGGGCTAGCCCGCACTCGATTGTCACATAGATTTTTCGTTCAACAACTCTGCATTGCTATGACACATGACAAAGTTCGCAGCGTCGGCACCGAAAATGCATTATCTTTCGACGCTTCTCGTCTTATTATCATCAGGAAACATATACAGTAATTGTATAAGCTTTATGCAATTTTAGACAGGTTTATACCCTTTTTATCAAAAAGACGAACCGTAACTGCATTAGATACGCTAATTTACTTGAACAGGTCATTTACAATTATGCAACGAATTCTGAGAATGAATAATCAGTAATACTGCGTAAGTGTTTTGCCCATTTAAATCAAGACTCCACCGTTGTTGTGTAAATCTCTGACTTTCTGCAATTAATCAACTCAACATTCACCTATTTGATCAACAACACCAAATTTCCTTTGCAATTAAATTCCACACTGCTGTCATTCATCATTCTTATCTCTGACTTGCTTCACCATGACGCTCAATTTGGAACTGAACAAAAAGTTCTTCTCTTCAATATTCAAATTCCGACCTTTGCAGCTCTTGTGGGCCAGCTTCATAATCGCAAGTCTGATATTATTTTCTATTCATTTTAACCAATTGGTAATTCGCTACAACGGAGAATCTGTGTCAGTCAGTGAATCCTCTAGCAGAGGTAGCTATAAATTTCCAGACATTCACATCTGCCCGAAAGTGCCGTTTTCATACAGTCTGATATTACATCATTATCTTAATGAATTTTGGAAAAGTATTGCGAGAAATATGAGCATGATCGAGGAAACAATTGGAAATATTACGAGTACAAGCAACTATTCGTCTCATCGAATCTCGGATATGAAAATTAAAGCATTTTGGGAAACCATAGATATTGGAGGAATGCAACGATTAGTATCACTACCGACACATGAAGCAATTGTCAGTGTAAAAGTCAATGGAAAAGGTAAGTTGCAGTGTTCAACATCACTCAAAGAGGGAATAAACAGGGCTGGGATCGGTTAGCCGGCTACACCTTCTCTTAATCGGTTAAAATCGGTTACAACGTTTGATTAGATTTTATAATAAGATTTTTTTCCGGTTGAACTATAGATTGCACTGGTTTCATGTCAGAGATAACTAGTCTCCGTTTCACAATCCAATCAAATTCAGTTCGCAATTCGCAATCCTTTAGTCGTGCTATTTCCCTACACCTAACGTTAGTGTGGATTGATCTAAATGCGTAAAATCCAATTCTTTGTATTGGCTAGTCGCATCGGGTTTTCTAGGTTATCTCTGCCAATCGAAATACAGCATTTCAGCAAACGTCATCTTAATTCTCAAATCGCAGCAGGGAGAACTGAAGCATAACTTTAAACTTTCATCATACAAGCTGCGTCACGCATTTGCGCACCATTGGTTCGGCGTTAAAGACAAGTTGTAGCACGAACATCCTTATGATGACGGTATCTCAATATGCCGCGATCATGGATTTGGAAGCATTATCAAATGAATACCAGTGAAACATAGGAGACTTGCAACAGCATAAAATGAACTAAACGTTAAGTACATAATGTAGTCATGCAATGAAATCAAAGGAGGAATTCGGTCGAAACGCAAATTGACACTGTAAATCGCTCAATACCAATCACAAACGAAGATGCATGCCAAAATATTTTTTTGTTATATTTCAGTATTCTCTTGGCATATATTTGTATGCTTTTTGTATGTTATTTCAAGTGTGGTATGCTTTACATACTAAAGCCATACCAGCACAATGTTGAAAGAATGCATCAATCATGTCCAAAGTATGTTGATTTAAGGCCTTTTTTCAATAAAGATTACACTAATGTTACTACTGTTTTGTAAGTATACAGATAATGACATTAAAGAGTCAAACTTACAATGCTGAACTCGATTTTAATACATGTAGGTCTAAGGCATTTCATAAATGATCAATAAGTATTTAACCATCAACAATTATGCATTATGTAATTTTGGAACTAAGCATATTATCAATCCGAAATAAAAACTCATTATAGTTCATGAACGCAAAAACAGTTATGTTTGAGATATAAAAGTCAACATGGTTGCTCAAAAGTTGTCGTTTTATAGAAATGATGATTATCAACTTAGTTCATGGAAAGGAGCTAATTAAGAGTCTTGTGAATGCCATTAGACAAGTAGCAACGATGACATGCGGCTTTAATTTCACTATAAATCTAATCTAGTTAAATATCACTCTATCAATCAAAAAATATTCACGACTGATATTACTGAAAGAAGTTGTTTGACAGTAGTATGCATTATACATATTTTTGCTATGTGACTTAAAGCTCTATATACCAGAGGCATGAGAATACGGATGAATTTGCATCGGGTCTCGTATATAAAACATACCAACAATTCGTATTTCAGTGTAAAACAGCCAAACACAGATAGAATAGTTCGTATCGCTACATACAAATCACATACGAAAGTAAGTGAGATTTGGTATGAAAAATATACCAGATGATAACCATGCGAGAATCTCGTATCAATTGTTAGTTTCAAATTGTTTGTGATTTTGGTATATGTTTGTATGTAATTCTCGTATCCAACGATTTACAATGTAGTTGTTGATTAACCTTGACAACCAAATAAATACCGGGAATCTTGATTTAACCAATTTTAACCGGTTAAAAGTATAATCGGTTAATTGGCTACAAAAAATTATCCGGTCCTAGCCCTGGAAATAAAGCTGCGTTCATGGTATTTGTATTGGTATTTAATAATCTACAGAAAGTTTAACAATTCCAGCGACATGCTTCGCTTGTTCTCTGTCAGGGTTAGACAAGGAACTGACAAGTTGAGTGTGCAATACAGAAGATGGCAGTGCACATAGACATCATGGCGTAGCATTCAAGCTGAATTATATAAAAATTAAGTAAAAGAAAGTTCTCACAAAGAAATTTAGTAGGTACTTTTTGATAAATTACAATACAAGGAAAGGAAATGTCACCATGGAGGAAGAAAACACAGAGCAAGTGCTGCTTGCAAACAAAGATCAGGAGTGTGGTAGTGAATTAGGCACGAGACGAACGAGAACTTTCTAAGCTTTTTTGATATATTGATCATCGAAATCGGTTGACTATGAAAAAAATAGATAGCAGCAATAATCGAGTCTGCAGCAGCATGGTGACGTATGGAAATTAGCGAATGCGTGTCCCTGATCTCTAATCGCACTGACTGCGGTTGCAGCACAAAAGGAATTTGTTTGGTAGCTCTCTCTCTCTCTGCCATGGCGAACTTCATGTGTTCTTGTAGCTTTTCTGAACATATTCAGTCAGTTTCTGTCCTGGATGCACCTTGAAAAGACCAGGCATTGCTGACTTTGTCTTCTCTTTCACTTTGAATTTAGTTACTTCATTGAAAGTGCAAATGTACTTGCAATATTCCTAAATTGTACATGACTTTCCCATTACTACTATTAGATTTAAGAAGTAGTATATGCGCAACACTCGCATCCTTGCTAAGCACTCTGCACTTAAAAAGTAGAAAAAATGACAGGAAGAAAGGCTCCTTGCGTAATGTGCTTCCAAACACAAGGGAACAAGGTTCAATTATCTATTTTTTGCATTATTCTGAAGACTGTATGCGATGTCTATGGTATAGCAGATGTTCATGATGTCATTTATGCCACAGAAATACGATTCTTAAGATGAAAATCGATTCCTTTTGCGAAAGTTGTCATGCGAAATGTTTGCCAAAGTGCACGTTTAGTTCGTTTGTTTTGGTTTTGATGCATTTATAATCGTGATTGAAAATGGATTTTTGGCTTTGAAATAAATGTATTTGATTTTGAATTTGTGAAGAGCTGACTGTGATTCAACATTAATTTTTTAGCACATTGTGAATTTATCCGTTCTGTTATCACATATGCGTATCCTGTCTACTGTAACATCCCTCTTACCTGAAAATTACGCTTTTACGACTGGAAAAAAGAATCTCGCGAATCATTGACGATCCTGACATTGAATTCAAGTCTATTTTTGATGTCTGTGATCAAACGTGAACGGATGCTGTCATGCCATGATAATCCCCTAAGGGATCTTTTTGACGAACACGTCTCACACACGTGACGGCTGCCCTATGAAAATAAAGCTCAACGTTTTGCCGATAGTTTTGCTAGATTCTGTCCTTAGTGCAGTAAATTTTCTTTCTTTTTATTTCAATCTTACAATTAGTTTTATTTTATACATTTTCCTAATTTAATTGTGAATTGACGTGATCGATCTGTTTGTGAATTTTTGAATTTTGTGAAATTCAACATGATTGTGATGTGTTCACCGACCTGTGAAACAAATATATGGCTTAATTCATTCATTCATTCATTGTGATATTCGTGCATTTCGTGACAATGTGCTCGTACAACAACAATAGATTGTAGAATGGGCTTTAAAATGAAGATAGTCAGAATGATAAGGAAATACGGTCAATATAATGCACAAAAATATTTTTAGTGGTGAATTTTAATAGCGCTCAAAATAAAGGATCAATTTTCTCTAGCTCAGATGATATTTTAATTTGTATCTACATGTAGGCCTAACTTTGAACCACTTTTGTCCACTCTCATTCAGCTTTTATTGCAAATACTCATCATTGTTGCTTATTCTAAGTCAGTGGTGAGTCACCCTATCCTTGCTGTAAAACATGCCAGATAAAGACGTTTGTTCATTTATAATAATAATAATAATAAAGTGTGTATTTGATTGAATGAAAATCGAATCATTTCACAAAGTTTTTACAATGATGTAAGATTTGAATTTTTTACATGCAATGAATACACGGTTTAAATTTCGAAAGCAGAATGCTGAATGCAAATGCAAAATTACGGGAATTCAAAATAAGTGAATATCACAATTATCTCCATTAAGTAGCATAGCAGAAAAATAAATAAAAATGAATTGATTCGTTTGGAACTAGAGCAATAAGGGATGGAAAAGTGACCGGAACGTGGAAGTTTGGACGGGAAACGATGATACAGGGGATGATCAGGAGATTCACATTTTTCAAAGAATTTACGTGCATGCCTATCTCTAATTTCTGTTAAGTCAGCAAAGAGAGAGCATTTGCAATTGGGCTCACATATGATCCGATGTGCTCTCTTACGTACCAACTTAAGTTGCTTGATAATATTTGCCGGAAGCTTGCAGAAGAGTGGCGACGCATATAAAATGATGGACATAATTATACGATTGAACACTTCAAGTAGTTTCTTTTTGTCAATAAAAGGCTTCAAAGTGCGAATCAGGTAAAGGCGACGAGAGGCTGACAGAGAGACTTTATCAAAGTGGGCATTCCACTTAAGATCGTCACTTATGGTAACTCCAAGGATGTTCAAAGATGAGCACACTTTCATGTCTGGATAAGGCAAGGTCATTGTGTTCCTACGACGCCGAGCAAGTAACTGTTGACATTTGCCATAGTTCAAAGTCAAATTATTTCGACGGGTCCACAAGAGCTCATCTATTACTGAACGTCGCTTGTCGTTGTGCATGAGAATGTGGAAAAGTATAGTTGAGCAGGAAAATCACATATTAAGTACTTGTGTTCCGCCCATACTCACCACATCTGGACATTTCCGTCTTCCAGCAATAAGAACTGACAGACATGGTAACTCTTTCTTCCCTTACATGGCGAGACTTTGCAACACAAGTTTTCATCGTCAGCTTGGTGCATGCGCTTAATCTAACTTTGCAATGATTTTATTATACATGCATACTTCGATGTATCTTATATTTCTTGATGAGTTTACTAACTAACTTACAATGTACACGCTAGTTTCTTTGTATATTATGATTACCATTCAAATAAAGAAATACACAAAAGAAAGAGAATAGCTCGCAAATTATCGGGACATGGGTTGCTTCCAGTACATGATTCGACAAGTGTGAGGTCATCGGCATACTTTATCAATGCAGCATTATTAGATTCAATTTTCAAAGTGGTAATGAATAGGGCAAATAAATACGGTCCCAAAACTGAACCTTGGGGGTGCCCCAGATGAAACATTGATGAGAGGACCAACTCGACCTCGAATGCACACTCGCTTATACAACTCAACATCCTATCCGCTATTTGAATTCTTGGCCATTCTTCTCAAAAATGAACACAATGGATGAACAAATTGCCTACTATTATATTAGCAAGAAGTCTTGAGCATTATCCCAATGCAGAAACTGATGAAGATAAATCCGATAAAGGTGATTTAGAAACATAGGGATATTTAGAATTATTATTTCAATTATTGCTATTCCATAAATTTTAATATTATCAGACTTATTTTAAAGTCTTGCTTACCTCATAATTATTAGCAAGTTTTGCGACTGAAATGTCTTATGCTTGATTGTAAAACTTTCTATAGGAGAAAAATCATGTCGGATGGACACAATATATTTTCACTCGGTTTGCCAGCAGTGAGACCAGCAATGTCGCATATTTTTGTTGCCGTCCGGTGCAGCAAGAGTGCGAATATACTTTCATAAAGCTTTCACTGATTTGGAAAACTTAATGTAAAATTTGTATTTGTCCATCCGACAAATTACCTACATTAACAGCAATGCCAATACACTACGGCAGTTAAATTGCTGTCACAAGCAGGTCACGACTAATTAGTTCATTGTTGACACACACTGTAGATCGTCAGGTACCAAAAGAAATAAATTTCGCTGCGAAACCAACTCGTCAAAAAAAAACGAACATTTCTTACCAAATGGAGATGGCTTGGCTTTTTTGGCTGCCAGACCGTGTTGCCGTAATTGCCTGTATTTCACTGTTAGCTAAATTTCTTCAGACAATTTTATTGTGGCTTCAAAGTAATGGTCATGTTTTGTAAAGCCATGCAATTGATACCTTTCTACAGCCCCTAAACCATTCTCTGTTAAGCAGCCAAGTATCAAAATGTCCATCCGAAACAATATAAATTTTGTAGCAGGCCAATGTATTTCACAGAATTTCCTATTTAGCGTCTTCCTCACATTTTTGTGTAGATCGACATTTTATTGATGATTTTATAGCAGTCGTGTTGAGCATAGTTGAGTCAATGCGTGTGGGTTAGTCAAGAGCAGACAAAAAATCTTATCCCAGCCGTTGCATGCATTGGTAGCCATGCAGACACGGTAATTTATCTTTGTGAGTCTATGAATGAGGTAATAGTGTACAACAATTCAAAAGAAAGATGATTTTCGTGAAAAAGCTGTTCCAGTTGAGTGCACGCCAGCTGTAGAACTTGAATCAACGTGCGCATCATAGAGTAACAACTCACAACTCAGCATTTATTAAATCCCCAAGGTGTATACACACTGTAAACCGTAGACCGACAATTATCCTACAAAATCACTGACAAAATCAACCGACGATTCTCACCTCCAATATCCTGCGATATCCGACGAATTTGTAGGTTTTTGTCGGTTATCACTTTATTTATATTATTTGTATTATCATTTTCTTAATAGTTTGTGAAGATTGAGATCCGATATTCTATAAGGTACTTTTGCTCAATTTTATGCAATCTTGGAATTAAATTTCATACTGCAGGTAGAAGAATATTGAACATTCGCTTTTTTGCGAAATATATTGCTCTGATTGATTCATTTTGACATGAGCTATAGTTTATTGGACACGGTAGACTTGCCGTGGTATAGAATGTCCCCGTACCAAGCTGCTAATGGTTTCAGTCGGCTGAACTCATCAAAGAGATATTTGGCCTATGGGAATTATTGTGGGAAGTAATCGCATACCTTGAAAAGTCCTGTGGACATTGGATTTCCCATGGGAATTTCGATTGTAATCCTGTGGGATTGGTATGGGAATGGGACGAAGAAAACACGGCAAGCCTGCCTTTACTCTTACAGAAACCTGTATTACCTGCATTATTTTACAGAACGGTGCACGCGACCGCACACCCCTCTATCCTCAATGTGTCTGCCCATCTACTGGCAAGCATTCTTCAACCAAATACTCACTACAGATGTACGGCATAGCAAATCCATGATTAGAACTAAATAGGGAACATCAAAAATTGATGAAAATTAATTAATTGATGGCGGATAAATCCATTTCATATAACAATGCATGTCTTTCGTCCGTAAAATCCTTAGTTCTGGACCAAATTTCAATTTTCTTTCATCTTGATTCTTAGGATCTCCTCTTTTTGGTCATGATAAATTCAAATCAATCTAGCAAAGTTTTCTTCATGCAAAATTTAGTTCAAGGCAGAAATAGTAATAAAAAACCCTATCCCAGGTATACACTCTAAACCAGCACCTCCTAAATCACACACTGAAGCGAGACACTATTCGTAACTAATAAAAAAATCCTAAAGCAAA
Organism: Prostheceraeus crozeri; assembly: GCA_907163375.1. Classification (NCBI taxonomy): domain Eukaryota; kingdom Metazoa; phylum Platyhelminthes; order Polycladida; family Euryleptidae; genus Prostheceraeus; species Prostheceraeus crozeri. The sequence continues at coordinate 33,737 of CAJQUW010006705.1, forward strand.
GCGTTTTAGGAGGCTAGCGCACTAGTGTTATTGTTCTCTTTAGTATGTCAACATTCTATTTCACACAACCTCCTAAAATTCTAGTGTGTCTCGCTTTAGGATGCAGGTTTCTTCGATTTTAGGAGGTGACAGTCTACAGTGTAGGTGCACTGTAAACCGTAGACCGACAATTATCCTACAAAATTACTGACAAAATCAGCCGACGATTCTCACCTCCAATATCCTGCGATATCCGACGAATTTGCAGATTCTCCACCGACATCGAAACAGATGCTTTGTATGCAAATTAACTAAACAAAAATTGTTGAATATTGATTGATTTTTTCGATTAGAGATTGCTCGACTTTTGGGCAATCTGTATTATTTTATGACAAAACGATGATTTAGTTTGACATAATTTAATTAATTACCTACATTATTGATAATATTTCAGCCATAATTCATTGCTATTCATTTTGTTGCTTTTTGTCAGTTATTGTAGGTGTTCAGTGGCAATCATCCTACAGGAACTAACAATGACCGACAAAATAGATTTTGTAGGATAAATGTCTGTCAATTGTCAGTCAGCGGTTTTACAGTGCAGTTTCGATTTTATTAAATGAACTCGAGGTGAATACAGTTGGAAGTGTTTCCAAATGTGAGATATGCACATTTATGCAGTTTTGAAGAAATTACAACGGAATTGACTGATCATGATAGCAATGCAGAAGGAATGATGGTATTTTAGATCCTCCGTGTCATCCAAGCCTTGGGGAGGCAGTGTTTGTTAAATTAGCAACTCGATGGGCTGCTATTGCTTTCATGGTGAACCTGAAGAGAATCTTCTTAAGCTAGATCATATCATAAGCATCCTGCCACTGGTAGAGCAAAATAACAGAATCAAAGACAATGATTTCAATTAACTTTGAAAGATGTAAATGGGTCCACATCACCATCAAGATTCAAGAAGTAAAACATAAATTTAGTGAACATAAATTAATGCCGTTCATTAGATTTTCTTGATCATCAGCATTCCTTTTGATATCCAACTCGTTTCATACTACTTATAAAGGGACGTCATGACGTTAATGCATAAATTGGCAAAATTTTGACTTTTTGAAAACTGCTCAAATAATTTTTGGACCGCATGAACGCAATCTCCGAAAAAACTGAATCTTTTCATATAAAATTTTTTTACTGTATACAGATACTTTTCTAAGTCGACATTCTACCTACATATACTTACTGTATGGTGTGCATTAACATTGAACATTTCTCAACGTAGTAGCCACATTTCCCTTAGCTATCTGTCCATCCCTCGCTGCGCTCGCGCTGTACACCATAGCTATGGGAGGAAAAGTTGATATTTCCTCTCTGAAGAAAAGAGATATTTTTTACTGTTTTAGATTTATTATTTTAGATATTTCTTAAAAATCTGCTGGTCCCTTGACAAGTTTGACAAACCAATTTTTTTCAAAAATATGAAATGTCACAATGTACTTAGTGCTTTGTATATTGATGCTCGAGTTGATGTTCAAAATTTCTCGGTCCATGGGTCATCCCACTGGTCATGTCTGATACTTTTCTGCTACTGATCATAACGACAAGTCTGTTCTCTTTCAGATGTGTCGTTCGAGAAGTTTTCAATAACGCCGCATTGGGAACACTTGTTCTGCTTTTCATATCGTCCTGACAGTCCCGTAGAGTCCTTGTACATAATGTCTTTCATAGATGGCACAAATCTAATGATTCAAGATGAGCAATTGGTCATCTTCAACAATTATCAGCTAAGAGCTCTTCCCTTCGTTGGTAATCCGGATGTAGCCATGAGCGTTGGAGTCATCGTTTACGTAACGCCAAGTGGACACTATCCATCTATTGGAGCTGGTTCCACAAGGATAACCGTAAGCAGTGGCTTTGAAACATCCATCCAGGTTCAACCGAAAGTCTACAAGGCTTTGTCAACGCGCAGAAGGCCTTGTTTAGGCCCTCAGAGTGCGGCAGAGTTTGTGAGTTTGCTGAATCCATCAGAAATTGTGACATATGCATATTCAAAATCGGTTTGTAGACAAAGGGCATTAGCAAGAGCAATCCTGGAGACTTGTGGGTGCTATCGTTACAACATACCAATCCCTGCGAACTTGTACAAGCCGAATATCACTTTCTGCAGCGATTTAAAGCCATTATGGAACCAAGAGATCAATAGCACCGAATATATGACGAGATCTCATTGCGCGCGCATAGCTGAGTCGAAGTTTGGGGCTGGAGGAAGAGCTGCTCTACCATGCCAAGACAGACTGGCTCCTTGCACTATACCATCTTATTCTGATGATGTTGGCAGTGTACAGTGGCCACTATCAAACTTGGGGCCTGCGATCAAGGTGGATTATGTGGACGGGAGAATAAAAGAACAGAATGATCTCAATAAGACAGCTCCTGCATTGACGATTGTCGGATTAACTTACGATCGTATCAATGTGGAGTTGGGCTATCACAGTGGACTGGCAAAGACGGTCTCTATGACGCTAATAAGAGAGAATTTTCTGTCTATGTATGTTCAGTTAAGCAGGATCCAAGTGCTGGAGACCCAAGAGGTTCTTGCTTATCCCTTGGCCAACCTTCTCTCCGATTTCGGTGGTATATTAGGCCTGTACCTTGGACTGAGCGTTTTAAGTATTTATGAGATGATTGAGAGCCTTTCCGGCATTATAAAAAGGTTAACGGCCGGAAGAGCGCAGCAGCAGTCACTTGATGAGAAGACAGAGTAATAGATTTGGTCATGGGATTAGCAGAGGAATGGAACATGTATCTGAAGGCAGGATCGAAGTCATTGAAGCATTAAATTCAATTCAATTAACTATAATTGCGGCAAGTGGCTATCAATTAAATGGAATTCATCGGGATCAACAATCAGTTACTTAAAATTGCTGCTAGAAGCGATTAATTTATTGCAGTCATTTTGTGTCAATTGATTATGAGATATATTTCATGACTATGACATGAAGTAAATTGATAATTCTGTGTTTTTGACTTTCACATTATTTTTCACCAGACGGAAAATAACTGTGCATCCTTGTGGATTTCAATCATCGACCTCTGGCATTCTAGGACAATACTCTACCAGCTGAACCATAGATGAGCGATAGTATGACATGTACACCACCGACAGATAAACACAATGCATCAACATTCTAAATACATGATAGCATGTGTTCAAGCACATGATTGAGTATCTCTGACAGAAACCAATCAAGCATCTCCGTAGGATTGTTTCTACACGGTGCAATGGGTCGCAGAGGATCCTAACACTTTCTTTTTCTGGTCTTATATATAATAGTGGTAAAAAAATAGCAGCCTACAAGTGAGCATTATATGACCTACTGACCTCATAAAATCACTTTTTTAAAAGATCATTTTCGATTCTCACTAGGTTAGCTTACTTTTCTAGCTGCAACACTGATTTAACATTTTTCAAAAAGCGATAGTTGTCGTCATCAAGCAGCAGCTTTTCAATATTTTTCATGCCTGATCTTATCCATGACTACTAACCTATTGGTCTTATACGACAGATTAAATTTCATTAGCCTCATTATCTGGAAAATCATCGCGCATTACAGTCGATCGCTTCAGAACACACAGATAAGACAGAAACTTGCACATTTCATCACGCAAACAAAAGATTACTTTATTGACCATTGATATAACGGCTGTCGGCTCAGTGGTCTAGGGGTATGATTCTCGCTTCGGGTGCGAGAGGTCCCAGGTTCGAATCCCGGCTGAGTCCTGCCAATTTTTACAGCCTTACTCCGTCAGCATTGTTTGTTGGATTTACGTTTAACTGCCCTCCTTCTGCAAAATTCTCTGCACAAATCAAATTCAAAAAATTTTAAGAGCGTCTTCAATTCAATTTTCCTATGACCTTCAATTTCTTTCAATTCTTTTATTACCAATCAATTTCTATTCATACTTTTAGATTTTTATCGTGTTGCGTATATACACAGAAATCAACAATGGCATAGATATTCTACTGTTTTTTACTGGCTTCTATGCGTTTATCTTATGCAAGCTCCGCAGTTATTGTACGTTCCTGTAATGTTGTTCGCATCTTTTTGCTAGATGTTAAATTGTGAGTATGCTAGTTTAGCCTCAGGTAGTAGCCTAAAGCTACGCTTTGGTCCCATTAAAAAATGCTTATTCTATAAACCAACAATGATATGCAAAGTGACAGTCTGATTAAATTTTTCCCGGTTTGCCTGTATGTTGACTGTTGCGTTATTAATTGTTGTTTGAAGTTGGCATAATAAATAGGAAAAGTGAGCTTAATGTTTCATTGGCACTTTAATTGTCATTGCTCAACATTACCAACAAATCAAATAATTATACACAATACTAGCCCATTAGTGGGTATTTATATACCCAATAAGTATTTATCATTATGTTTCTATAACTTGATTCAAATGTGTTTTCTAACAAAACTTGCTTTCATCACACTTTGGTTTTCATACTTTTGATAGTGAAAGGTCTTATATAATCGTACAAACTGTTACTCTGTTGGTTATTCTGTCGTGAACTAGTTGAATTACATGCAGATTAAGATAAGAATGTAATAACGAAATATGAACCACTGCTGCATTATACGTTATTTATTTAATGTCGTCATACCCAATATTTCGGCTTTCACAGCCAGCTTCAGAGAGCTGACAAAATCTCAGACCGTATGGTTTTAGAAAAATTCTGTAAGTCTATGGTAGATTTTAGCAATGCATGTATAGATCATGGCATTTTCATTATGTAAGATATTGCAATCTTGGCTCTCATTTCGTTATATTGTAATCAACCATGCTGCTAAAACGGAATTTAATTTTACTTCTACGATGAGAATGAAATGAAATCATGCAAAATGAAGGCATGCATACAACAGTCTACGGATTAGAACTGTGCATTTTTATCGTCGTGGAATGACGATTTTCTCATTTTACCTATTTTGACGCCAATATTATGATATCTTCCAATGCTTTTAGAAATTGTTCGCAGATATTTTCATAGACAGCATACTCATATTGTATAAACATAAGTAAAATCATTTCGTTAACGAACCTCTAGCCTGTCATTTTTGCAGAAAACCTCAATTGTCGTGGAATGATGCAAATGAAACGCCTAAATTTTCTCATGTCATTCAATTGAAAAAGTCTGCTCACTACAAAACTTATTCCATAAGTAGAGACAATGAATGTTGCACCAGAGCCCTCCTCAACAACTACGCATTGCCGATTATACGTCACATACTCAGACTTTTGAAGAAATTGAAGATTTAAATTGTCATGGACCTAAGCTTGCATAAATTTGCGGAGGACCAAAGAAAGGCCCAGGTATTCCGATCAGTGAAACGCATTCGCAACGAGTCCCTACCTTCTCGTCTGAGTAACGCGCTTGGTATGTTATTAATCTTTATATAAGTGATAATATCATTCCTAGAAGATTTGTCCGTGGACATATGCTATGAATATCTCGAAAATTCCGGACTGTCTACAGCTTTGATTCAGACGCAATAACAACCGATATATATATAGGCATATACTAAATTAGATGTTTTATAATATTCGTTGCTGAAAGAACAGCCCATTCTCTTTGGTACTGACTGTTGAAGAGACTGCCAATTCGGGAAATTCGGTCTACTGTAATGAATGCATTTTCTTAGTGGAGTAGAATTGGATATCTCCAAGAAATACAACTATTAGGCCCGCAATTGCGGTGAAATTATCTACCTATCACGGCTAATGGAAATGATAACGATTTCGTGACGGAATAGCGCACAAATTTAAAATTCTATAGCTGTATGCCGAGGACTCGTACATGGTTCTTTCTATTTATTTCTGTACCTGCTTCGACTCTTTGCTTCAATATTTTTCCCGCGAATTTCAGTCAAATATGTTGAACTGCATTGGTGGTAACGAGAGTTGTGAAGTTATAGCGAGTTTGGAGTAGCCTATAAATTTGAATGGTCAATTTGAAATTGAGGGAATGAAATAGAGCTAAAAAATATCGAGCGCCGGTATATTTCTTCCCACGCACACACCTATGACACCTGCTAGCCATATCGGTCGTCTGTGGCATGCACACTGTCATTTGAGTTTCACGCAGGCTTGATTTGAGTCTGAAAAAGCCAATTGTAGTGTCATTCCGCGACATTAATTATTTTGTCACGAGATGACGATTTTGATTTTCCTTTAGATGACAAATACTAACTGGACTACTTATATGGTCCATGGCATTGTGCATGTTTAAAGTAATTATGTATGTAATATAAAGCAATTACCTTGATTATGGCCGATGCTACATCAAAAAATAGTTACATAACGTCGAGGAATGGCGATTTTCGACGAAGCTTTTCAGCAGGAAATTTAATAAAATCAAGCTGACTTTTATCAAATTTTAGCAAAAAACTTGATGGTAGTCTTGAAAAATAATTGCTATTGATTTGTTCCGGTGAATGTATACGAATATCTAAAAAAATCGCAAAAATTAGATATTTTTTCAATTTTGTATCTAAAAAAACTGGCCTACTGCAAAAAATCTGAAAATCGGTGTTACCGGATATCTGAACAGAAATCTTTTACAAAATTTGGAAACATGGATCAATGAGCATTGGCTAGTGGCATAATTGAGAAAAAATCGATGTTCTAATTTTTTCCCCTGACCTTTATATCAAAATAAAATTGTACAAATATAGATCTTAATAGAGGAAATTGTTTCCATGCCAAAGGTGACTTGGGAAGCTGAGAGCAGAATGAAATCTAGAAATGAAATCATGAAAATTATATACACAGATCACAGAATTGCTTAGTGAGTTTTCAACATCTCACAACAATATATTTTAGTCTAGCATCATCCTAAAATAACATCACATAGATCTGCCGCGATTCCACAGTAGCTGTAGTAACCAATGCCTGCGCTATTTACAATTTGCATCAACTACTGACTGATATTTGCACACTACATGTATGTAGCACCCACAGAATTAGATTCATCTGCGCGCGCTTCGGTTTCCTAGAAAGGAAGAGTTATATGTAACCTTAATATCGAAATGGCATGTCACAGAATTAGACAACTTGCTCCTTCTCGAAGGGATAATTCGTGCATCGCTTGCTATTGGAAATGACAAACAATAAGCTGTCAGCAGAGGACACCAGAGCCGGTGAGAGTTGCGTGCATGCTGTGATATCACTTCGCACACACCAAAACACACATCTTGTCTTGGCTAACATTCGATTCAATGTATGCACGTACTATACAGTGAGAAATGCCGAGGAGAGGATGTGAAAACATCAAGTAAACTAATTTTCGTACGCCTGCTACTTTTTAAAATGATGATCGGAAGGGCCAACATTATGGAGAAAACTTGAGCGCAATGATCTGAATTCTTCGAATCTGAAGGAATTGTGGCAATCAAAGCACTTTGCTAGAACTCACATTAATCCGCAAGCGACGCACGGATTTTTCCTATCTGTAAGGTATTAGGAATTCTTTTTTTGCCCACTTAATAGGTTCCTCGATGTGCCGGCAAATTCGTATTAATCACACTTCTAGCAAACCGAAGCAGATAAACAAAATATTTAATTCTGTGGTAGCACAGGTTGTACTGCAGATAAAAATGATTCAATGAAAACTTTACGAGCAGTAGGGACATCAATAATACTTCAGCTAGTGCTTGAGTGAATTTTGTTATAAGAATGACGGAGATTGTGCATAAAAATAACCAGAGATATTATGGCCATTATTTGCCCCATGAGATGGATATTAGTCAAAAATTACATGTGTCAGGTTCAAACAAGGTTCAAATTTTAGAACCATCAGCCAGTGGAAATTAGATTTTCAAAACATTTGGTTAAGCATCATCTTCTGCGTTCGGTGACAACGAAATTTCATCCTTCTCTTTTTCTCGCGCAATACTGTGACTTCTTCCGTAGGTAAAGTATATCAGTAGACCTGAAATGCAATAAAATAACTAAAAGCTATATTCATATAAAACCAAGAGAAAAAAATGGATAAACTTAATAGCAAATCAAATAATGTCGAAGTAGCCTACTAGGTTCCGTAACAAAACCACACAAACTTGTGAAATAAAAAAATATCAAATGAACTTATCAGAAATTATCAATATCCCAGCAAGTTTGATAGGATTGATAAATTGCACCATACAAGGTTTATCAGGCAGTTTTAAAATCAAGCAAACTTAATGGGATAAGTGTTACTATCCGGCTGAGGCCTTGAAACTTAAAAAATGCAAGTAGCCCAGTGGGATACCAGACATACCTGACAAAACCAGCCTAGTGGAACAATCCAGCTTAAGTGCAACCTACCTATTTGGAAACTAGACGGACGAATTCATGGAGAAAACTATTGTTGTAAGTGGGAATCCGTATAAATCTGAGCCAAATTTGTCGGAAACTAGATTCAACCTAGTAGGAAAACCAGCGTGACCGGATTAAACCTAATGGAAGACCGTTATGTGCAATAAATATATTAGGTACTTTGCAGGTTTCGATGTCTTAATTATTGGGTCGACTTGATAAGTTCATTCGGTTATTTTTTCTCGGGAATTACATTAGATTTACATAATACATACATATACAAAAATCGTATCCACCTTCGATCTAATGATTCAATGCCTCCGGCTTTCACGAGGTCGAAATGATATTTCAATGCCCCTTGCTCTTGGAACCACCATGAAAAATGGCTTGTCGGCTGGGAATCGAACCCAGTCTTCGAATTGCTAACGCGGCATGAAGATCACCAAGACCAGCGAAGCACACCCTCCATGATCGTGTCAAAATTTGTAACATTTTTTATTTGGACCCCCTTCACATTTGCAGCCCGTTCTTGCGATTTTGTGACATTTAGCTCTAGCGGATTTTCGAACTTTCACTAAAACTCGTTGGATTTGTCCCACCGGAAAGTCAAATTTATGACCTATTTCAAAAAGAACTTTCTTCGAATACCTGAATTTTCCTGTCATTATGTGTACTAGCTTTTGAAGAAGCATCGATTTTCAATTTCGAATTGTTATTTCTAGTACGAAAGATAAGCGACCTAAAGCAACTGAAGTTCATACCCTAAATACCGGCGCTGTGGCCTTGTGGCGGAGTGTTCGCTCTACATCCTGGGGACCTTGGTTCAAACATTTCTCGGGTCAAATATTTATCATTTGTCGGGCATTCTTGCCAAACACTCAGCACAAAAAGAATGAGAGCGGATAAATGATAACTCGGCCACATGGAAGAAAGGCTCCCTTCCTAATGTTCTTCCGAGAATAAACAAGGTTCATTCATTTAAACATCAGGCTTGCCGTGGGAGTGGTATTTCCCATGGGATGGGAATAGAAGTTTCAGTTATGGGAATTCCAACAAAAATCGTGACAGAGTGCAGTGGAGACTAAGTGACATTGCCACGCGTAATTCACGCGTAATTACGGAATACTCCAAACATCCGTAGTTAAAGGCGGTTTATACTTTTACGCGAGTACATACGCGCTGTACTAAGAAGCGCAGTTTTGATCTTTTTAACAAGGGTCTTGAATCCACTCGTTTGAGTCCCACGTATTAGATTTTTCTCTGAGTAGAACTTTGAGTGAAAAAATTACGGGATCTGCTGTTGGGCCCTCCCTCGCTTTTCAGTATCGAGTAGAGCTCCATTGCTCTGTTTTGTTAAAAATCCATTTGTAACCAATCGATAACTCATGATTTCTGTCGTTTCGTAAACTTTTTGACTGAGAGTTCAAATGTGTGAACATTTTTTTTATCTGCTCTACATAGTTCCTTTTTCAATGTCTATGAGCTGAATGATGTGATAGTAAAGTTGTTGAGTTTTTTTCAGTTTTTCTTTCAATGTTCTCTGTTTTATGCATATTAAAAATTAAAGTCTCATTTCAAAGAAAGACAGGCCGTTGGATAGGCACCATGCATAAAGGATTGTATTATATGCATTTGCGGCAGTACCGAGCAAATGATGACGCGTTCAACAAGGATTGGTACAGAAAAAAACAAAAAAAAAAAATAAAAAGCCTGTAAAGAAAATTGAAAGGAAAAAAAGAAAATGAAGCAAACATCGAGAGGGTCCATAGTATACCACAAACTACAGCAGCAAGCAAATAACACTGTGGAACTGTGGAATCACTAATTTCTTCGTCTGTTGAATATGCTGGTTGCTGTTGATCAATCGTGTATTTGATTTTGTGATTTCTGTTGTCAACAACCACTTGACGAAATTTGCTGAGACAGTTGTGAATATTGTTGTGACTCTTTGACCTTTCCTTTTATCTGTTTCCGAAATGTTGTCGTCCTCTTCTCTGGAATGATTGTATTCCCAACTCGAATTTAAAATTGGTGTGCCCCAATTTTATATGCCCCATTGTGTAACTCAACCGATGCGTCTGTTTGTGGGCGTTATTTGCCAGCTTTTTGTTTTTGTGTTCATATGTGTCCTAGCGAAATCCAAATTATTGTTTGTAAAATGAACAAAATCTTGTGAAAATTTTCTGTGTATCAAGTGAGCCAAGTGACATGTTGTGTTTTGGAGTCCATGTATTTGTAAATTCTGTGTTTAACATGCTTTTCTTTGACATTCAATGCTCATTCAAGCCTCAATAAGATTGTACATTGATTCAATGACTTATGTTATTTGACTGATTTCTGATCTTGTGTCAAACATCATCAACACTGTCATTTTTAATTACCTTTCGATTTTGCATGTCTTCGGTCATGTCATGTTTGTCATGTTGCCAGCTTTTGGTTTTCCCATCTTGGGCTTTTGTTTCAGTTTCATTTTTTTTCTGCATCTTCAAGACCTACTTCTTCTCCAAAGTGTTCGTTTAGGTAAAGCAGTTGTGTCTCCGTGTGTGTTCCAGTGGTTTCCCTTCAATCCCTTTTTAGCAGTTTTTTTTGTTTTTGTCATAGGTTGTCCTCAAGGATACCTTGACAATGAACATTTGAACAATCTTATACATGATGACATGATTATTTTTTTGATTGTAATAATTGACTTATAACGATTCTAATAAAACAGATCGCGTTTTCTCTGTTTGGAGATATGGTTGAACAGATTTGACTCTTAGTGGAATAGAGATTCTCTGAGATGAGAAATTATGGGAAAGAAAAGCAAGACCAAGATTAAATGTTTTTAAAAAGAGATTATGCCATTAAAAAGAATTTTTAAGTGAAAAAGCAAAATTGTCTGTGATGAAAGAAAAGTTGTTTTGTGTCCAGAAAAGTTCGTTGTGTGAAGTGTCCCAGTCATTTTCGTATATTGGACATTAATTGTTAGTTTCCTACTTTATTTATTGACGTAACCGCAAATTTAAATTACTAGAGTTTACATGTTTACATGTAGCTTATGTTTTATAGGTTAGGTTGTGCTTAGCAGTGTATGATGATGTGATGATGAAACGTATACGTGTATAATCAAGAGAAGTAATTGTAGAAAAGTTGTGCAAAGAGAAACTGCAAGATAATTAGATGTAAGAAAGATTGTCTAATTTGAAACACATGAAGATGCAAAAGTATACAGCAAGACCAAGACATTGTATCTTTTATATGTGAGTCCAACGCCAACTAGCTTCTAAGAGTCAGCAATCACGTGATCTGATGCTGTCAAAACATGAGGAATGTTTATAAATAAGCGTGGGCGAGCGTTTGTAGTTTACGCGTCGTCTACGGTTGTCTGCGTTGCATGATGAACCGCTTAGCATGCTCTGTCTTCCCTAAGCATGAAATTGAGGTCTTACCACATTGTTTATCCTCTGACACATGCAGACACATGAGACGCAAACTCTACATAACAGGACTGCCGACACATGTTGCAGCAATGTCACACAGCAGCCACGGATGTTTAGGGTCATGTGTAGTTACGCGTAATTGACCGTGGCATGTCATCCAGTGGAGCTGAATAGCGATTTCGTAGCTGTGCTGAGTGCCTTCATAGATTTTTATATTTGTCGAAGTATCATACCAAATGTGATGCCAATGAGTTATCATTCCTAAATAAGAAACATAGCATGGCATGATAGTAAAGTGGACATTCACATTATTGTGTCGTACCTAGCGCGTTACTGCAACATAGGCTTTAAATCTAAAATTGAATTGAGTAGTAGAAAACAGCAAAATGCATGATTAACGCTTGCAAGCAATAAATGTAAAATAAATAGCCAAATTTCAAACAAACGATGGTAAATTTCTCAGCTTGATTAAGAGTGAGACTACGTGGCGCGTGCAATGGACATGTGAATTAAATAATGAAAATATTTAAGGTTGAAATCTCTGTATTTCTCTCACATGTAGGCTATTCTCTATTCTTAAACTCGAATGTATGTCAGAGTTGGAATTGGCAAAAAGTCGGAATTGGAATCAAAAACATTCAGTGGAATTTTTCCAGCTCTGATGTATGTACTTCGGCCTACTGCATGGACCTGTTTCCATTTGGATTGTTTGCGTACCGGCATCGTACGAACAGTAATGCAAGTAGGGACGCATCTGCAGTAGACCTGTCATGTCTTCATATTTCTTCATTGATAACTTAAAAAACATTAAACTAATTTAAGCAAAGTTTACTTTGGCTCATGTCATAGAGTAGGTACAGTGCGTTCATAAAGTCACTGTGCACCTCATAAATCAATGCATGCGCAATACTTTGTCGCTTAGAAATAGATTGTCACGGCATTATAAAAAGTGGAGTTTCTTGTAGAAACTTCGACTTCTGTGTGACCACAAAATATCTATTTACATACTACAAAAACATTTGAAAATGTCCACCCTGTTCACGAATACAAATGTCAATTCGACGTCTCATATTCTCAAACATTCGGTGAATTTCCTCGTGCCTGATAGCGTCAATTTGCTGTCGGCTGTTTTCTCTAGACTCCTGTAGATTTCGTGACCTGCTTCCGTAAACCTCCTGCTTCACCGCTAACCAACAGTAAAAGTCCAAGACATTCAAATACGGGATCTAGGATGCCAAATCCTTCAGAGATAACTCTTGTCTGAAATATTCCACTAAAATATCGAATTGAGGAATTGGCGGCATGCGTAGTTGCTCCATCTTGCTAGAAATAAGTAGTCAAACTTTCATCGGCACTTAATTCGTCAACGAGTGAAGCAATAATTTTGTCAAATAATTTTTGCAATAATAGTTGAATATCGGCCCAAGCAGTTGTATTCTTGACATAAGAGAATGTAATGGCTTCTCAACAAATTCGCGTGGGTTTTCACTAGACCATATGCGGGAACTCTGACCACTGATATGCCTTGATAGATGAAACCAAACTTCATCAGAAAAGAAAGTCTTATCGATCACATTATTTACATTTAGATTTTCCTTGAACCAATCGCGTACTGAAGACGCTTGTCATGATCGGCATCATTCAATTCATGTTGGCCAGAGATGCGGTACGGATATAGGCCTATGTTCTTTCTTACAGTAGGATGCATGAGCCGCCCCGAGAGATAGACCCACTTCTTGGGATAAGCGACGCATCGACTTGTTTGGGCAATGAGTCATAGCTTCAGAAATAACATTTTCAGGAATAACTTTTTTATCACTTAAGATTAATGGTCGATCTGAGCGTGATGGATCGTGCACCGAGTCAGCTTTTCTGAACTCACTGATTGGACTCCAATCAACATTTCGATGAGGCAAATCAGATGTAGGAAGTCTTTCTAAAAACCCCTTCTTCACTTCATTAGTATATTCTCCATTGCCGCGAAAAATTCAACCAAAAAGTTATTCTCTCGCATTGACAGCATACCATGCTTAGCTTCGAAATGCAACGTAATGATCTTCACCGAGTTAGTAGCTGACAAATGTGAAGTTAAATTCAAATTCTAGATCATGTTGAATGTCGCAAGCTACTCAATTGCGCTTCCCAAACGAGCCAGTGACTCTATGCATGTGATAGATATCTACAATTATAAGATTACGACTGTTTTCTTTGGCAAAACAAAGTTAGAAGAGGTGCACAGTGACTTTATGAACGCGCTGTATATTAGGTAGAGTGGTAACTCCGCATTTATTAAATCCACAATGTGTATACAGTTTCGATTTTATTAAATGAACTCAAGGCAGATGCAGTCGGAATTGTTTCAAAATGCGAGATATGCACATTTATGCAGTTTTGAAGAAATTGCAGCGGAATTGACTGATCATGATTGCAAAGCAGAAGGAAATGCTATTATTTTACAGATCGTCCGTGTCATGGGAGCCTTGGAAAGATAATGCTTGTTAAATTGGCAACTCGATGACCTGCTATTGCTTTCATAATGAACCCCAAGAGAATCTTCTAAGCATGATCATATCAGAAGCATCCTGCCACTGGTAGAGCAAAATAACAATCAAGGACAATGATTTCAATCAACTTTGAAAGATGTAAATGGCTCCACATCACTATTCAGATTCAAGAAATGAAACATAAATTAAGTGAATCATAAAATCATGCCGGTGATAATTGAATTAAAAACTTGAAATTTCAGCCAAGAAAGCACGAATAATATCGCGATTTTTTTCATGAAGACCTCCATTATAATTCGGATCATAAAATTTCCTTGATAATCAGCCTAATTTCCGCCTAGTTAGGATGATTATTAGTAAAGATTCATTCCTTTTGATATCCAACTTGTTTCATACTACTTATATAGGGGAGTCATCTCGGTAGTATATAAATTGTCAAAATTTTGACTTTTTTAAGACTGCTAAAAAACTTAATATAAAAATTTTCACTGTATACTTTTTTGAGTCGACACTCTATATATATGTCACTACTCTATTGCCTCAACTAGTTGAGATAGTGTACCCATGAAAGGGTGTATTATGCCCTCTAATAAAGAAACTGGCTTTGCTATTCTAAATGCAAGATTGCTGGGTAGCCTTAGCTAATCTAATTACATACTGGTATATAGCTACATAGGATTAGTAACTTCCACTGGAGAACACAAGACTTGATGTTGACGTATCTTTCATGTACACGGTAGGCCTACAGTGGAATAGAATGCCCCTAACCTAGGGATTTCCTGCCAGCTAAGCTTGTCAAAGAAATATTTGGTTTATGGGAATACTTATAGGAATTAATCGCACATTTTGAAAAATCCTGTGAGAATGGTATTTCCCATTGGAATCCCGTGGGAATAGGACAAAGAAATCTCCTCCCACGGCAAGCCTGCTAAACATGCTGCACCGGTTGTTAATTTCATTGACTTACCGATGGTCATCCATATGGACGCACATATCCATGTACGCCCAGATTGTTTCAAAAGAAAAATGCCATTGAAAAATATGTTTAGGAGTGGTACCAGAGGCATCAATGGCGTCTGAAAATGAACAAGGAGCTATGAATTTCATGGATTGTCGCAAATACTGATTAACAGAAGAATCAGCAATTATAATAAAAAGAACAAACACTGCCTTCTTTCATTATGATTATCTAACATATAATTTGAATTTCCTACGCTTCTAAATAAAGAGTTAATCATAAAAAACGGACCACCTAAATTATGTCAAACTTCAAACTACTTTTCAATTTCATGTTACATTGACAGGCCATACACCATTCGAGAGCTTCTCTCAGTTTTTCAATGAGCTATTATATATTTGCATCCGTCATTGTTTAACCCTATCTGGCCTGGGGAGGGGTCGATTCGGCCCCGCCCTAGATACTTTTTAATCCCACAGCTGAACGTCTTTGTGTGAAAAGTCTACATTCCGTGACTTTTCCTAACTTCTAATTGCGCATCTTTTGAGAGTAAAAGATTTAATTTTGGCCGAAGATTTTGGCCGTGCGAGCTAAATGAAAACTAGTTACGACGTCTAAAAATCGTTGGAATTTACTTTCTGCTCTCATTTCAAACTTTTTCTCGAATAAACTAATGTAGTGTTGCATAATAGACACAAATTAATGATTTTGATAACATCAATGCTTTTTATAGTATAATATTGGGATAGTATTTGAATGCGTTTTAGTCTTAATTCCTCCATATACTACTCATGAATAAACAGTAGAATAATGAACATTTTATCATTTTTTACACGAGTAATGAAACTTTTGGAAACACGCATCATTGCAATAATTGCGTATTTGTCTTCATTTAGGTTTCTTTGTGATAATATATTCTAGGTAATGATAGATGGCCAATTTGGAATGAAATTCTCGCACATGAAAAAAGACTTTTTACTGTTTCAATGTTTGAAATTTGAAATACTATTCATACAGCATTATTATACATGTATGAATAAAAGCAATAAATTAGCATTGATATAGCAAGAAACATGCCAGATAGAACACTTTCGCGTTATGTTTTAGTATTTTTAACATTCCGAAGCGATTGGTTTTGCAACAATAAAAAGTATCTAAAATTTGTAAAAAATGCACTTTCAAATTTTGAATTGCTATTTATAGCATGGAAAAATTAAAGGTTTGAAAAACCGACTCCACCACTGAAAAGATCATGCCCGAAATATAGTATGCATGTAATTTCATTAAATTTGAGCATTTAGTTTAGGAAATCTGAGGGGGGCCGAATCGACCCCTCCCCAGGCTGAGACAGTTAAAAAAGCCCAGGTCAGATAGGGTTAAGATGGACAGAGGTCAAAATTGCAAATGCACATTTACTGAAGCTCGTTGCGAGTCGATTAATTCTTCCTGGAGATTGTCTTTCTCGACTTGTAGTTTTGTTAAGGCAAGAAAGGGAGTGTTTAGATCAAGTAGTGATCAACAGCCAGATTCAAAGCATGTCTTTCCAGATTCGATAATTGATTGAACTTTCTGGTGAGGGTGCGAAATATTAGTGACCACCTGTAAACCTACCACTGGCCCTAAGGGCCATATGGCTCTACAGAGCCACTGAACAACAAAGAAAAAATTTATTTCAACCTTTATTTTATTAGTCTGCCGAATTTGTACCTGTAATTGACAAAACTTCATTTAAAGTCAGACAAAATGTAGGTGGTCAACTTTTTATGATCATCACTGTAAATTGTGTCAAGAAAAACAACTTACCGCTATTGTATCTTGTTCTTTGGCATCGAACCAGTGACGGCGCATCAGGATGCCGAAAGCCCCTCCAACGTATATGTAGGTAAGCTTCTTTATATTTCTCAGTGCAATAATCTCTATGATTATTGCTTTCATAATGTAGCATTGTCTCATTGATTTTTGAGGCAGAAACCACCTACGTTGGCAGCCTCAAAATAAATTTTCCGCAATATGGCAGCCTGGCCTATAGGAAAGTCAATCACTGTTGTAGCGTTTGAACACGAGCAACATTTTGCAAAAATGTTGCTTTCGAAAATTGCTTTCGCACATTTTGTTGCTCTCGTTTTATACATCGGTTTCTTACAAAATCAGCCAGCTTTCGTTCTCTACATTTTTCAGTGCAGACTGCCAAATTACGGGAAATTCGGCTTCCAATCATCTATAGCCTTCTCAGACCTTGACTATCGATACGGCACATTCACATTACGTGGGTGTGACGCAGCGGCCTCTTGAAGATTGGATGAAAGAACAGTCTGATAGCCAGATCGAGTTTCTGCAGGAACGATGCCGAAAATGAGACTTTCGCAGAATGATAGACAACTGACATGCCTGTTACGAATATTTTTTAATCAGCGTGTGTTTTCTTTGATCGTGTGGAACAAGGAGAGAAACCAGGTAGAACTCTGCAGACGCGCAGATTCATAGTAGGCAAACGGTGTGCATCATTCTTTCAAAGTTTCAATTCTGTCACCGTTCCTTGCAGAAACACTTTCTGACTGCCGGACTGGTGCACTTATGGTCGATAAATGAAATGGCATGCTGCGCCCTCCAGTGCATCATCCGCTTTCCACAGAAAGCATGGCAGCATATTTGCGACAAAGTATAAGGAGAGTCATGGTTTCTTATAGGGCGGATCTTTTCCACTTCGCAAAAGCCAGAGGCATTGAATTGAGCATTGTATTGAATCGAAGTCGCATGGAACCAGTGTCAATTTTTATTGGGAGAGTTTGATCGGCCTGAAACGGGCAACGGGTTCGACTGTTGGAAGTTCTGGTTTCATTTTTTATTGTATTCTCTCTATTTCCTGTAGTGAAGAGTATTTACTACTTGCCAATATTTAAAAGTAGTAGCTTCAAAATTTGTTCAATGCATCGGCATCAGCTTTTCGGTTAATATATTCCACTCGTTCCTTAAGATATGTAATTATTGAAAGACTTCCATAAAGCAGCAAGTTAATAACTTGTTAATAAAATGTCAAGCATTGATAATGTTCATTGCATGAACTGATCCGCACGAAACCGCTCGCTAATATCAAGAGATTATCTGGTGAGTTTGCGATTTTGTGGCTAAATCTATTTTTTGCTTAATTTTGCAACACAATCATCGCAAGATGTGAAGGTCGCCTTTATTTCTTTTAGAAGTGCGTCTAAAATCCATAAGCGGTAGGTGGCGAGTGAGTTACTATAACTTTGATAGATGTTTGTTTGCTAATTTGAGATGATTTTTCGCCATAGTGGATGTTGTAGCAACTAATCAGCAGTAAGTAGTATGCCTGCTGCTAAGTAGTGCTTCGTATATTACCTTCATATGAATTGTATACTCAGTCTGATCTGTTAAAAAGGAATTTCTAAACTCATGAAAGCTTAAACTAAAAAAGTATTTATCTTCCATAAATGTCGCAGCAAATGCTATGAAATTATTCAAACTGCTTATCATTATCAAAGAATGTGATAGTCTGCACTAATTTCCAAGATAGATTGGCCAGATGTAGGCAACGGTAAGGAGGTGAGAGAGAAAACAGAGCCTCGAAAACAGTTGGGGCGATTTACTAGAGAAAATAAGAGAGAGAGAAAGTCAAAAGTCAAAGGTGGCATATAGAGCGCATATTCGCGAGTTGTCGCCGGCGATCTTCGCCAGCGAATATGCCGCAAATATGACTGAACTGTAGCATGATATTCTATAGCTGACATCCGCCAGCCTTTCGCAAGTTTCGTTCCCACAGGGCAATTGAACATACTAAAACTATCTCTATTCTTTAGTTTTTTAGGCGAACGGCTTCATTTCTGGTGAAGTTTCATTTTGTGCTCAAAGTTTCTTAAGGGCCGCAAATTCATGGAGACCATGTTGATATTCAGTGTCCAACTTTCATTTTAGTACCCAGTTCAATTTGAAGTTAATGTTTTCTGTAAAAGCTATACTAAAGAAAAATTAGATCAAATTTTGTACTTTGTAGAATTTTGTTCTCAGAAAGGGTAGTAAAGAAATGGAAGTAATGAAGGCAATTTGTTATACAAGTTGTATAGGCCACTGACGACTCGTCAGGGGAGATGAGGAGGCAGCATCTCCCATTGAAAATGCCAAGTAGTTGAATAGTTTTTCATTTTATGAACATTTTGATTCACCTCTGTTTGTCCTTTGTTAAATATTGTACAGTTTCATCACTAACCGAGCTCGGCACACATATTGTATACCATTCGCATACACTGTATATATCAAGCTGTCAGATGTATGCAGCTAACAAGCTTTTCGCTTCTTTCTCGACCAGGTTAAGTTCTCCCTATGGCTTCCGCATTTCGATTAGCAATAAACAGAGACACTGTCTCCACCGAGCCGTTGGAAGGTACATGTACATCATTGCTGAACGAGTAAATCATCTTGCACTTCGGCAATTTACTAGAGGGGATATTTGGACATAATCGCCGCTTTACCAAAGTAAAGATATTAGTGATAGGCTACATGTATTTAGACACGTAAAGTAGTTACACAACTTAAATTTAGTCTCACGCAAAGAATATTCATCACAGACAATTCTTTAATGGCTCATTTTTTACCTCAAGACCTGTTGTATTCTGTTGTTGAAGTGCTGATGATATCCAAGAAACAAAAAATAAATTGTAGATTAGGCCTTGTAAATTATCAATCTTTACACAAACAAGCATCCACTCGCTCATCAAAACTTCAAATCACGCGCTGCAAAGCATTGCTTACAATTGTTCATTTAATGTAACAATGTAACAATTGTCTAAACATGTAATGAGTAGCGCCTGCGTGAAGCGCCTCAATCTCGGATGCGGTATTAAGTGATTGCAGAAAGCAGTCCGCCCTCCACGTGCCTGCGTTAAAGCAGTGCCTTCCTGGCTAATTCACTCTCTCAACAGATGGTCCGGTGGCCTTGTGGTTAGAGGGTATGCTTGCACGTCCTCTAGCTCCAACGTCGCTGGTTCAAACCTACCCACGACTGATGAGGCCCAACAGGCCGAAACATGTCTCGTGGTGGTTACATCTGTTGAGATTTGATAAATTGTTCATTTGTTGTCACTGTCAACAATGCCACTGTGTTGTGTGTGCGCACGCGCTTTGCTTGTTTTTAGCCTTCCCGATCGTTATTCATCTGTTCACTATTCAGTCCGTGAATGCAGTCATGAGGAGATTGGATGTGTCTCAGTGTGTGGAAATTGTCAAACTTTACTTCGAAAATGAACTCTCCACAACTGCGGTTCAAAGGAAGAGGTCAACAAAATATGGACGTCATTGTCGAATTCCTGAGCGTAGAACCATCAATGACATCATCAAACGATTCCAGAAAACTGGTAGCGTTCTCGACCGACATCTTAGTGGACGGCCGTCGAATGAGAGTGATTCCGAATGCGTTGAGGAAATCATTTGTGATAATCCTTCCTTTTCAATGCGTCAGATCTCAAAACAAGTTGGCTGCTCAGTATCTTTTGTCCACAATGTGTGTCGCAGGACACCATCAACGCTACACCACATACAGCGAACGCAACAATTGCATTATTGCATTACATTTTTGGACCTCGCTTGATCTCCAAATATCCAAGATGGCCTCCAAGGTCTCCTGATCTCGCTCCAAACGACTTTTTTGTTAGTTCTGTAAACTTAAAGTTTGTTTGTTTAGATCACCCACCGAGCACCGGTGCATTGGGAATACATTTCAGACAAAAATGGTGACATAACTAATGCATAACTTAAAGATGTTTTGTAGCGCAAGATTTGCAACTTTGATAAGCGATTCGATGTTTGAGTATTGGTTATGAATGTTGAGTATTTTTTCTCATACTCTCTGTTAGTTCTTAATGCTGTATAGCTTTTTAGTTTCGTTGATAGTGTTTTTTTCTTGTTATTTATTGACCTTTTATCAGATGAAGTTTTCGTTTCGTTACATCGATCATCGATGAATAAAAGATAGATTGATAACCCTATATGGCCTAATGATCTAACTATATAGGGCCTAATCTTTTTGCTATTTTTTTCTGACTTTGTTTCTTGCAATTTGATATTTAGTGATTATTCTATATGAAAATTGACAACTAATAACTCTAAATAACAAAATTTGAGACTAAATTTAAGTTGTGTAACTACTTTACGCACACCCTGCTATATGTATGACCACAAAGAATGGCAGTCATATGCATGTCCCTTTTTTATTTAAAATTGTAATTATCGGTTTCAATTTTCATCAATCTGCAATAATTAAAAGTATTTCGGACGCGTACTCATTATATCTTGGTCCTTTTTTTTTCGGAAACATCATATTCCGCATGCCCCCCCACTATCATGTTTCAATCATTGGATTGATTAAGTAAGTAAGACCAATTTACTTTAATTGCTAGAATGTAACAGAATGCACCGTACGGTAAAAAATCTCTATCTCTGGACTGGTGCACTTTTATACCACTATACGATGCATTCATCACTAAAATGTTCATAGAAATAGTTATGACAATTTTCAAATCTGTTTCGTTTGGGAATACCAGAGTAGATGTTTCCAAATCGTTTTCCTCATCAAATGGTCTACACTAGCATTGCTGAAAGTCTCGTAGTGAAAAAAGCAGATAAATCAATCCTGATGAACGAACACGAATCTTCAGGGTTTGTTGATTTGAAAAGATTTGCTGATAAGAAGATCAGATGGCGCTTAATTCAGACTTACATAAAACCACATTTCGACTATGCTTCATCGCTTCTACTATTCGCATCCCAAACTGCACCACGTAAGCTTGAGACGATGTATGAGAGATGCCTGCGTCATAGCATGATGGACTATTCACCCACTGTGCAGTCGTTGCAAATATATTTAAATGCATACAATTTAAGAGAGAGTTGGTATTTGACTAAACATCGTTTAATGAGATCTATTGAGAAGTCTTGGACTGTGTACAAAAGTGATCAAGACACAATCAAACTAGTGACGACATGCATGGATTCATTGTGTATTGCTCCAATTCCTATAATGCATATTTTCCGTCCGGCTCCAGAGCGATCTCACAGAAGCGTTATCGAGCAACCAAAGTCTAGAACAGTTAAGTTTGGCAAGAATTCTATCCACTATTTTGGAGCTAGCTTTTGGAATAGAATTCCATCGAAAACTCGAGCCTGTCACCACAAATCAGCAATTGCCTTGGAAGCTATTCGGAATTTCACACGGAGGCCAAGTGGAACAGCTATGTGCATTTCCTCGTGATTTGCTCTTACTTTTATTTCATTTCTTATCGAATGTTATCATGTTACATTGTAGTCACATGCATGAATTTGCCGTGAATATCGTACTCTCTGTCTCTCTCAGTTCCAATTTTATTGTTATAGCATTGTGACATCAGCATCTTTGACTTCCGATGAAAATGCAAATTGTCCAGCTGGTGTGTTTACTACGCAGACTTAGGTACGAATGTCAAAGAAAGTAACATCTATAATGCGATTATTTGTATACTTAACCTGATATCGATTAGGGACATATTTGTAATCATATATTTTTAATGTTCTTCTTAAATGTACCACTTTTCAGTAATTTACTGTTCCGAGATGACTCACCTGGAATATTCTTCCATTATATGACGGTCGATATAAACACAAAGGAATTCCTGATATCACCACTCCCATCACAGCTATTCCTCCGCTTATCAAAGCGGCAAGAGGAAAATGGTAGGCAAGATGATCCATAATCATAGCCAACAAAATGATAAATGAGATATTTGTAAACAGAAGTCTACAGAAAACCGAACGATTCAAAATTACGCGAGAATATTTGTCACTTAGCCAATGCACTCGAGAACGCATTGTCTGTTCCTCTCGTCCATCAAAAGCTTTGATGTCAGTACAATCTTCATCAACAAACATTAGATATCGAAGAACAATGATGTCGATTCCAATGAATAGGAAAACGATCAGAAAGCCCAACGATGCAAGATTTGCAACAGTATCAAGACTTAGGAATAATGCTGCAATCATGGCAAGTACTGAACTGAACCAAAGACTTAGTTGAGGCACTTGTGTTCTTCTCTCTACAGACGCAAAGAAACGGAACAACAGCCCATCATCTGCAATAGAGTACAGTGATCGTGATATCCCATAAACACCACTGATGGCATTCGATCCTCCTACGGCGACTAAAATACCAATCGCAGAAATAATGACCAGCCAGGTTATGTGCAATTTCTCAAATGCCCCTAAGAAGGGCGAAGAAGTTACAATTTCATTTCTTGGCACCAGATACGCCAAAGCAAATGATGCAGTGCAAAACAGAATAATGCCCGAAATGGTAGTTATTAAAATCGCCCTCGGTATATCACGCACGGGATTTTTCATTTCTTCACTAGCATGTGCGATTTTCTCAAATCCAGTGTAGCTAAAAATAATTTTACCACCTCCGTCGATTATCCCAAGAAAGCCCTCCGGCGCAAAGCCTCCATTGGCCGCCGAAAACGACTGCAAGGACCCAAAATAAAAGCATGCTCCTATCATAATGCACAGAGAGATGGTCGAAATTGCTCCTGCAGTAATTGACACCACCATAGATGACTGAGCTCCACAAGACACGGCGATAGCTAAGAGAAGAATGAGACCAGCGCCCATGAAATCATACGTTGGGGAAAGGCAGCTGTCTGATGAGCTTGCTAAGCGACCAACGTACCTTTCAGTCCAGTTCTGTATTACACCATGAGCTAGGGTTTCCACTGTCCCCGTGAATGATTTCGCACTAATCGCAATAGTCAAGATGTCATTTGAGACGATAAACCATCCAACTACGAAAGCTGGGAGCTCCCCAATTGTTGTGAACGTGTAAAGATAGACTGACCCTGCCCGAGGAATCAATGAAGCAAATTCCATGTAACACAGAGCTGTAAAGATGCTAGCAATCCCAGCAAGGAAATAGGAGATGCATCCAGCAGGCCCTGATTTGCTAATCAATTGACCTGATAGTATAAAGATTCCTGATCCAACCATGCACGCCAATGCAAATAGGGCAGCATGGTAGACTGTGAGACAACGTTTGAGTGGCGTTTCCAACACTTCGGTTTTAGTAAACGCTGGTCTTTGACGGAAAAATGAGTGAATCAGAGGCTTTTTGGATTCGTGAATTTTCGTATTAGGCATGGCTTGTTTCTCGGTTGTGACTGTACCTCCGGCAAACTGACCTTTAGTTTTTGGCATGATCTGAGTAATTGTACTTAAAGTATGTATTATATATATTTACAGAAACTACAAAAAAAGGTCAGTTAAGTAACATTGAGGGTAGGACTATAAACAATGCAATCATTGTAAATCATCCTACATGCAATTTTTTGTGTGTAAGAAGAAATATTTCTATCAGATGTACAAGAACTATTTTTTTGAAAATAATTTCCTTCACGATAAGAGCATAAATACTTAGTTAACAAAAATAGTTGTTTGAATTCAAAGACTGTTCTCACGATCCTCATGCTGAGCGGCTTCATTGATTTTCAGAACACCTGTGTGAAACTTGAGAAGCGTTTTGACACATTGGACGAAATCTTCTTTTTCTTAGTCTCACTGAAAAGCAGAATCCCTCACGATACTGATTAAGTCGGCATGACTAAAGCCGAAGTCAAAATCGAACCTTGGAGTAACCGTGCCGGACTTGGGCCTGAAATATTGAGTCCCGGGCCAGCAATATAGGGCACGGAAAAATGTCACACACTTAAAAATGACACGATATTCAATATTCATAGTCGCAGTTAATAGTCTGCAGGGAACGATGCCGAAAATGAGACTTTCACAGAGTGATGTAGGCCTACACGCTATGCCTACTACGAATCTGCGCATCTGCCGAGTTCTAGTTAGTTTCTCTTCTTATCAGACAGGATCAAAGAAAAACACAGTTAATACAATGGGACGCAGATTGCAAAATTGAAATTTTCTATGTTTTCTCTTATCAACTGAAAAGTATTCTGTCTAGAGCCATAATTTTTGACATGGAATGTCTTCAGGTCATTTCTTATCAGGTTCATGAACATTTATCTATAAAACTACATGCATTCAATTTTGACCACCCTCCTATGTATTTGTGATACTATGAATAGCAGTGTTTCCTGAATTCGTGTTTAACCCTGTTTTAGCCGGGGATATCTAGGAGTCCAATAGAGGGGTCTTAATATTGTCGTTACTCATTTTTTTGTGAAGAACACAGTCGACTACTCTCAAAATTGCAATGCATGCCAAAATAACATATATTTTTCCCGATCAAATATGACACTTGTTACAATCAAATGTAGCATGGATAAAATCAAATGTAGCACATTAACATTAGACAGTTATCAAAATATAACCTGAGGAAAATGAGGTTTCATGTGGTATATAGTCTGTTCAAATTGAACCTTCGACAATTTCTAACAGATACTCAAGTAATTCAAAACTAAAAAAACAAAAGAAACTGTCTATAGCAGCAAGATGGTCGAGTTCGTACATGCTGATGATTTTCAGTAGCGCCTTCTTACTTTTGGGAAAGATTGAATGAAAGGAATATCAAAATCAGGGGGCATGTAGGTAGAGTGTCGACTAAAAAAAGCGTCTGTATACAGTGAAATTTTTTATATCAAAAGATTCAGTTTTTTGCGGAGATTACGTTCCTGTGGTCCAAAAAAATCATTTGAGCAGTTTTTAAAAAGCTAAATTTTTACAGATTAATATACTACCGACATGAAGCCCTTTGTAAGTAGCATGAAAGAAGTTGGATATCAAAAGGAATGAATATTTGCTAACAAGCAGCTTAACTAAGCGGAAATTAAGCTGATGATCTACGAAATTTCATGAACTGCATTATAATGCAAGTCCCTGCAAGTCTTCAAGGAAAAGTTGAGATCTCATTGTGCTTCTTAGCTGAGATGTCATGTTTTTAATTCAATTTTCAGCGGCATGATTTTGTCATTCACAAGTCGTCATTACTTGAATCTGGATAGCTGGACCCACTAACATCTTTTAAGAAAAACGAAAAGCTTCCTTGATTATGATGTTTTGCTCCTTCTGTGGCAGTATGTGATCTGATCAGAAAATAATCTTATTATAATATAGATGAGCTTTAAGTGATGGCAACTCATCGAGTTGCTAATTTAACAAACAATATTGTCTCTCCAAATTGACGTGACATGGAGGATTTGTGGAATACTATTCCTTATTCTGTATTGCGATCATTATCAGTCAAATTTGCTTACATTTCTCCAAACGTGTGAAAGCTGCATATCTCACAGGTGGTACTGGGACTCGACCTGGTATCGACTAATGTTCATTTAATGAAATCAAAACTGTATACACATTGGGGATTTAGTAAATGCGCAGATAAAACTGCGGAGATTTAGTAAACACCATAGAGTAGGGATATATAGGTAGAGTGTCGACTCAAAAAAATATCTGCATACAGTGAAAATTTTTATATGAAGAGATTCAGTTTTTTGCGGAGATTACGTTCCCGTGGTCCAAAAAATTATGTGAGCACTTTTGAAAAAAATAAAAATTTGCCAATTTATATACTACCGGAGATGACTTTCCTATATAAGTAGTATGAAACAAGTTGGATGTCAAAAGGATTGAAAATTTGCTAATAGGCATCCTAACAAACTCGGAAAACAGAAAAAGCAATCTCTCCCTCTTTTGCGACGATTATTTATTTGGTACAAAAGCGTTAACCGACGCGTTTCGTCTCTCAGGACAGTATCAAGGGCGAATGGCACAGGTCAGGCAATACGTTTAAATATGACTAAGGTCGAGTGGGCATCTCCTCATATCAGTTCATGACGTCTATTCATGAGGTGTGGCATGTTATTGGTGATACACCGTGATTCAGCCATTCTAGTAGATATCGCTGATTTATATTTAGAAAGGATTTTGCAACTAAAGTCGTTAATTTTCATCACTTTATCGGCATGTTGTTTTAAGTGGTGCTCACTAAGTGCACTTGTACTGTTCTTGTTCTTAATGCCATTAGCGTGCTCGCGATATCTAAGCCTGAAAGGGCGACAACTTTCTCCGATGTTTTTCATATTACAGAAGTTGCAACTAAATTCAGAACGGCAGCAATGGAAAGGAAGTCTATGTCCCTCAAGCTGGAGTTGCTCAGAGAAAACATAACAGCCCTCAAGATGAAGTCCTACGATCTCAACCGAGAAGTATCCTACGAATACCTCAATCTTGTAAGCACTAGCGTCGCCACGTGGGGGCAAGTGGTTGCCCCCCCAACCTTTGGTAGCAGTAGACGATGTCATCATTTCCCTTTCTGTTATTCGTGGCTTCGCGACGACAGCTATGTAGTCATTGCGTGAGCGTGTTTGTCGAGGTCGAGGTCGATCACTTCAAGCTACCTCTACCACATACAGTCGTCACCAATAGTCTGAGACCACCAGCGCCTGTGTATGATATCGCCACTTAATCGACAGATATCTGTGTTCTGACTTAAGATATCTATGTTATGTTTTCAACAAATTGCTGTGGTGGATAGTTGAATTTGAAATTTGAATTTTCATGACTGAATATGAATTGGAATTTGAACATGCTTGCCTCAAAGTTGCCATTCTTTCTTTCAACTGACAATCGCAATGGCTGAATTTTCGACAGAACTCCGCGCTCAAATAATTGTACTTCATTCAGAAAACTGGTCTCAAAGGCGAATTGCTGCGAAATTCAACATCTCAAAGACGAGAGTGCAGAAGACAATATCCCGGTTTGAAAATACTGATGAATTTCAGTCATTGAAACGCAGTGGCCGTCCAAGATGCAACCACAACCAAACTGATCATGCATACGACGATTAGCGGTTAATTCCTTTTAACCTTCCTGAATGGACCTGCTTCTCAGATTCGTAACGAATTGCGCTTCATGCAGCCATTACCAAGTGAAAACACAACACCATCAGACGGCATTTGA
Organism: Prostheceraeus crozeri; assembly: GCA_907163375.1. NCBI lineage: Eukaryota > Metazoa > Platyhelminthes > Polycladida > Euryleptidae > Prostheceraeus > Prostheceraeus crozeri. The sequence continues at coordinate 61,899 of CAJQUW010006705.1, forward strand.
GAGTGAAATTCAACCTCAAATCAAGAATTCCAGCCGTGAAGCCTTTGTTGTCAAAGAAAAACATACGAGACCGAAGAAGCTCCTGCAAGTATTTCCAACATGATGGAGCGCCATGTCATACGGCAAAGTTGGTAAGAAGCTGGCTTGGACGTCAAACGTTTCAAGTCTTGGAGCCATTGCCGGGTTCCAGCCCAGACTTGAACCCTATTTGAGAATTGGGGAGCATTCTCAAGAAGAAAGTGCATTTCAAGTACTCCAATTTCCTTGGAGCTCTGAAGAAGAATATTTGACGCACCTGAACACAAGAAATTTCGTTCAGAATATTGCAAATCTCTAATCGATTCAATGCCTCGACGAATTCAGAGGTGTGTTAACAAACATGGACATTCTACAAAATACTGATCTTTCTGTGTTTTCATGTGAATGTATTTTAAATATAGGTCATTGTGTTACATTCTATGTGTGTACTGGTTTTCTAACATAAACTATAATTCATGGAATCTTAAATAAGGGTAAAGTTTTATAACAAAGTTGAGTATCTAGATTTGAGACAGGGTGGTCTCAGACTTTTGGTGACGACTGTACACATGTTGTCTTGTATGCGTCAACTTGAATGCAGCATACAAAGGATGCTGTTATTCGACAGAGAAAGATACCACGTCGGATTGACGAAAATCCCTCGTCACAAGTGCATCTCCCACATTTTGATCAAATGAAAGTGGAGTTTTATTTCCCTTTGTTGGATCGACTAATCGCAGAATTGGACCGCCGTTTCCCAAGTGAATTGTCTGAGTTCTCAGCATTAGATCCTAAACACTTCGGAGACCTCGACTCGATCGAGAAAATCGGAAGACTCTGTTGTCGATATGGCTTTGATGAGATTGCAACTGTATCCCAATGGCGTTTATTTAGGAACATGCCTATTACCAACTACAACAATTTTGCCTTCTTATACAATAGAGTGCCTTCACATTTCTCCCAGTTACGATATTTGTACCAGGTCCTGTTGACTTTGCCAGTAACAACAGCCTCTGTTGAAAGAGGATTTTCACGGCTTGCCACAGTCAAAACTAATCTTACACATGTAGATCAACAATGGGGCAAGAGCGTTTAGAAGCTCTTCTTTTTGCAGCTGTGGAAAAAGACATTTTGATCAATCTCGACGGTGACGCATTAGTTTCCCGTTTTGCTGGCAAGTGTGATAGACGACTGAAATTAGGATAAGATTTATCCTTCTGGTTACCATAAGTTGTATGAGGTGGTTGGATGTAAATTGTTGATTTCCAAAGTAAAACGTCTTATCTAGTTCAACTTAAAATGTTTTTTGGATTGTCAATATGTGTAACTAATACAGTACAAACTTTATAAGGTTATATATAAAGTACATAGTTGGCCTATATATATATATATATATATATATATATATATTTGAAAGAAAAACAACTATGTTTCTATCAACCGAACATGTTTCGGAATGTAATGATCATTCCATCTTCAGCGGTACAGGAATCCGATAAAACAACAGGAGTAAGCTTATATACAGATCAGCGTAAAATGCAAGAACCGATATCCATCAAATATGACGTGTAAAACTATGATGCTATGTACAGGCGAAAAAATGACGAGTCCCCCCCACCCCCCCCCCCCCCCCCCCCCCCCCCCCACCCCACCCCCCCCCATGAAAATCACAAATTCAAGTTGCAAGGGCACTGAGCCATTCCTTTCATTTAGATAGCATATCGATATTTTCTTTCAGAAGAATAGAAGAGAGACGAAGACACAAGACCCTCAAGAAGGAATAAATAGACACGTCATAGACAATATAACAAAGACCCACATGAGACCCACTATCATAAACAAAAGAAAGCGAATAGGAGTGAAGACAGAGCTGAACAAAGACCTCCTCCAGCATAGAACAAATACCCCCCCGTCGTAAGATCCACGCCAGACCCAGCAAATAGACCCCATCACACGCCGCTCGACATAAGCACCCGGACGCTACCCACCCCACACATCCAAGAACCCCTACCTGCACAATCCCCACACTGCCACCCATCGACACCCCCAAGCTCCCCTACTCCAAGATAAGAGGAATAGGCTGACATGAGCACCGATAATCGAGAAATTTCAGCTTTAGGATGGTGTCATGTAAAGAGATTTCAGTGGGCTACGGGGATAGGCTTTCAAATGCTCGCTGATTCGAGTGGCTAAGTGGCGCTTGGTTGCACCAATGTATCGCATTGGACAGCGATCACAAGTATACAAATATGTAACATTCGATTTCAAGCCAAACGAATGCGATCTTTGTTATTGAAATGGTTTCAAAAATTTATTGGTTTTGAAAGCCAAGTAAATTTTCACATTCTGCAATTTCTCATTCAACTCGTTTATGGCTTTTAAGTTGCTTATGTTTGCTATCTATGAAAAGGTTGGACCAGTACACCTTTCACTTCAGTAGTGGTTTTGAGGCCATTTTTTTTTGGCGAATTTTCAAACTTGGTTACCACATTTCTTTTTATTTTGTCTATAAATTGCGAATCATAGCCGTTTTTCTTATCTTGGAGTCTATTCTTCTGAAAGAAAATATCGATATGCTATCTAATGAAAGGAATGGCTCAGTGCCCTTGCACTTGAATTTGTGATTTTCATGACGTCATTTTTCGCCTGTACATAGCATCATAGTTTTACACGTCATATTTGATGGATATCGGTTCTTGCATTTTACGCGCTGATCTGTATATAAGCTTTACTCCTGTTGTTTTATCGCGATGGATTCCTGTACCGCTGAAGATGGAATGATCATTACATTCCGAAACATGTTCGGTTGATAGAAACATAGTTGTTTTTCTTTCAAATATGTTCAAATTGGGCACGTTATGTCTGAATATATATATATATATATATATATATATATATCACGGTTTTTATTGTATTATATTATTATTATTAATATATATTATTATACATAGGGGTTGAATAATTTGATATAACTCTATTCTTCGAATAAAAATGCCTTTCTGTTTTCATTACTACACTTAGCTACTTGCAAATATGCCGACTGATGTTTTAATGAATATCCTTGCCCCCCCCCCCCAACCTGAGATTCCTAGCAACGTTAATGCTTGTAAGACAACCCTTCGATACTACAATCAAGAAAGGAGTCTTAAGTCTGATTGATCAAGCAATCAAAGAGGGGAGAGATATTCACACTCGCCATTCCAAAAAGTGGCATTGGTGGACAAACAGACTTTTTCCAGTTCAGTGCAGCCGTTACCATCTTCAGAACAAGTGTCGTTTTAATTTTACGTATGTAGATGACCTATGGTTTGACAAGGGTGTCTCCTCTAATCAACTCATTGACTATGAAGTAAATGATCGCATTACTAATGAAACAAATACTTCGATCCCTAAAGACATAAAGACCTTCTCAGTAAAGGACCTAACCATCGTTCACCTTATAAAATTGATGATAATTTTGTGCATAACAATGAAATTGCCCTCGACTATTTTTCTCAAAAATTGAGATGGTTTCATCACTTTAACGACAAGGATGAGAATAGTAATACTAACCAAAAATTAAATATTTCTTTTGAAAAAAATTCAGTAAGCTTACCGCCTAGATTGCATGAAGATCTAGAAAATAACATTAAACTCTTTCAACATGAAGCCAGAAAAGCTTTGCAGGAAGAAGCGAAATATATCAAAAATAACAAAAACTATAAAAGTGTCAATAGAATAATTGGCAAAACTAACAAATTTTTGAAACATAACGATTTAACTACTGTTTCGTCTGATAAAACCAATCGAATAGTTGTAACGCACAAAAGTACCCTGATCGAAAGAACTGAAAAGATACTGCAAGATAACTCCACATATAAATGAAGGAATAAATCAAAAAATAGCTCTATCGAAAATCAGGTCAACAAACTAGTCAGACACCCACTAAATGTCAAGCACCCATTAAAGAACCCTCCCCCCAAAATTGACCATAGAAAACTCTTAACTTTCTGGCAGTAGTCCGGCTAAATTTCACGTTTCAGTAAAGGATCATAAAGAAAAAGAAAATAACTTCTTTCCTTTGAGACCTATCGCGGATGTCACTAACACACCTACTCAAAAGATTGACTGGCTGACTAGTATTTTTCTGAATCAACTTGTAAAAAAGGTTCCAGTTCATTTAGATAGTTCTCAATCTTTGATAACGATTTTAGAAAGTCAATGTCAAAATTTCAATAGTTCAGAAGAAATTTTCATCTCACTGGATGTTAAGAATTTGTACCCGAGCATCCCTATTGATGAAGGTCTCGAGGCTATTCAAAAATTTGCCCACATACATTGGCACGAAATAAATAATTATGGATTTGAGGTTGAGGATATAGAAAATATGCTAAAATTCATTTCCTACAATCATGAAATTAGTTACAACGATAAAATTTACCTGCAAGTGAAGGGTTGTCCTATGGGGACACACTTATCTCCCCCATTTGCTGTGATATTTATGAACTCGATAGAAGAACAAGCCCTAAGTAAGTTAGCTTATAAGCACAACTTACAGCCTAAAATGCATAAACGATGTATAGATGATATAATTATCGGACCGTTCCCCAAAGATGATAGATTTTTTTCAAATATATTAGAAACTTTTAACTCGATAAATAAAAACATTCAATTCACATTAGACTTGCCGAAAGATAACTTTTTGAACTTTTTGGACTTAAGCATCGAAATAACAAATAACCAAGTACAGTACAAATGGTACAGTAAACCTAGCCATTCAGGAATATGTCTACGCAAAGACAGTTGGCTCCCACAACACATAAAAGATAATTTTGTCAAAAATAGTTTAAGATATGTCCAAGACCGCTGTTCTAGTCCGAACGATAAAGGTGCAGCTGTGCAGATAGTGACTAACAGATTGGTCAATAACGGATTCGAACCGAACACTTTGAAACACAAAGAGCCTAAAAGAATTAAAGACAAATCAAAAAACGTCAATTTAACGCTTGACTTTATTAGCGACAGTTTCACTCGTAAAATAAACAAAATCAAAATTAAATGCGACATCCACGCTAGAATTACCAGTCGACCATGTAAGAAGATAAGTACTACAGCGAAGAATAAAATAGAGAATAAAAATAAATGTTCCTGTGAGATCTGCAAATCTATTGGCCCTAAACATAGTTGCAATGACAAATACATAGTTTATGAATTTAGTTGCAACTTCTGTAATATGAAAAACATCGGAGAAAGTTGTCGCCCTTTCAGGCTTAGATATCGCGAGCACGCTAATGGCATTAAGAACAAGAACAGTACAAGTGCACTTAGTGAGCACCACTTAAAACAACATGCCGATAAAGTGATGAAAATTAACGACTTTAGTTGCAAAATCCTTTCTAAATATAAATCAGCGACATCTACTAGAATGGCTGAATCACGGTGTATCACCAAGAACATGCCACACCTCATGAATAGACGTCATGAACTGATATGAGGAGATGCCCACTCGACCTTAGTCATATTTAAACGTATTGCCTGACCTGTGCCATTCGCCCTTGATACTGTCCTGAAAGACGAAACGCGTCGGTTAACGCTTTTGTATCAAATAAATAATCGTCGCAAAAGAGGGAGAGATTGCTTTTTCTGTTTTCCGAGTGAACATGAACCTCCCGTTCCGACAAGCTTTGAGAGCCATCCTAACAAGGCGGAAATCAAGCTGATTATCAAGGGAATTTCGTGATCCGTATTATAATGGAGGTCTTCAAGAAAAAGTCGCGATATTATTCGTGCTTTTTTGGTTGAAATTTCAAGTTTTTAATTCAATTTTCATTGGCATGATTTTATGATTCGATCACTAAATTCATGTTTCATTTTTTGAATCTGAATTTTGAATTGTCTTTGATTTTGTGATTTTTCTCTGCCAGTGGCAGGTTGCCTGTGCTATGATCACGCTCAAGAAAATACTCTTGAGGTTCAGCATGAAAGTAATAGGAACTCATCGAATTGCTATTTTAGCAAACATAGCCTCTCCAAGGCTGTCATGAAAATATGTGAAATATACCATCATTCCTTCTACATTACAATCATGATCACTCAATTCCGTTGTAATTTCTGCAAAACTGCAAAAATTTGCATATCTCACATTTGGTGATAATGCCACCTGTATCCCCCTCGAGTTCATTTAATAAAATCGAAAGTGTATACACATTGAGGATTTAATAAATGCGGAGTTACCACTCTACCTAATATACCTACTGTATGGGGGTGGCTACAGGAACGTCTCCGGGTTTTGAAGCTCAGAAACTCGCGGGTATAATGAATTTGAAGAAGATGAGTAACAACATTAAATTACGAAATTAATTGACCTTTTCTCGGCATCAGCATATGCGAAGGCAACTATTGTGATAGACTTATTGTTCCTTTTATGCATATGCAGAGATTCACTAAATGCACGTACCGTACATGTAGATCACAGTAACATTAATGAAAGGAATTCGTTAAGGCGTACTTCTGTGATCCTGACAACAATGAGAGTGCATATTTTAGTGAAGTATAAGGCAAGGCGAGATGGTATCGATAGATGTCTCACCCTATTGAGAATGTCATTCAGTTTTGCCTCTCATTGCCGGTAGGTTACTTTTTGACCTTCAACAGATCGACCTTTGCGCCGGCGTCTTCATCCTCGTAAATCTGCATTGAGGAGAAGTGGATCATCAAAAAATGATGAAATAATTGAAAACATTTTCCAGTATGAAGCACGATATAGATTTTAATTTTCCAACCTTGAATAAGGAACTCTCCCAATGGGCCTCTTTTTTTCTTATTTCTGTTTTCTAATGCTCCTTTTTTATCTTTACCTGTATATTTCAAAGTGTTCTGAATTATTATCATAGTTTCTGCTTGTCACAGATATAGATCTTTCGTAGAATATCTTGCTTGTGAGCAGATATTTATGTGCGTGTATTTCTCAGGATTATTTCCCTCATGACGGTAGGATGTTACCACAGAAAGTCTTTGGTATTGCATGATTTCACTATAAATCAACCCATAAAAGACCATGGTCTCACTCCGGGGTCATTTTTTAAAATCGAATTAGAACACGTCACGGTCAAGTCAAAGTAATTCGAAGGATCCAGGAAACGGAAGATACCAAAGTTAATCAACTACCCTAGTGGAGAATCCTGTGAATAATTAGGTAATTAAAAGTCATGAACGAATGAATACAAATTAATATTAATTAATACAAAATTAATTTAAAATAATTTAAAATATTTAAGAACGCTATGAATAAGAGCAGTGCGCTATTACTGTATAAGAATGATTCAAAATCAATAAATTTTGAGGCAGTATGAAAATCTTTCTATGGGGAGAAACTGGGGCTGCTATCTATCAACCTTGGATTACCGGGAGACCTAGCCGTTGTGAAATGTCTATCATGGATGGTTAGTTTGCTTAATTAGCTTTTTAAGAACGAATGCAACTAACGAGTGAATCTTTACGGCGGGGGGGAATGGGGTATTGGCGAGGGCGCTTGTGATTTTTTAATGACAATTAAAACTAGATGTACTGTGTTAGACAGAATTTTGTATATATCATTTTACGTGAAACTCAA
>CAJQUW010006707.1:0-15081 GCA_907163375.1 Prostheceraeus crozeri
ATATCAAAACATTCACCATCTATGCAGAGTCCAGGCTCACCAATACACCCCAGACATTGATATCGGGATTCCTTTCGCTTGTCCTTGGCACAGATTCTGCATGATTTTGTTGGGTACTTCTTCCGGCCAGATTCTGGTATTCTTGTCAGTTTGTGAAGGTTTGCTGAGACTGCACTGAAATCACGTGACCGTCTACCAATAGGTTTCGAAGGTTCTGACGGTATTCCTGTGAAATGTCCAATGGGCAGCTTGATGAAATTTTTCAGTCTCATGCTATTATCAGGCTCATGATTGAAACGAATAAATGCATTTATCAACAGCCGTTGAATAACATTGAAGTCAACTTTCTTGAACCATGCATCTACGTCTGGTGCAGTCATATGGAGCTATTAGCTGATCTATGAGGTCAACACCGTTCATTTTGAGATTATAGTTGCTTACAGTAACCGGCTTTTCGACAACGCATCTCTTGTTTCCAGGAAGATTTCGAGTCTTTTGTAGAAACCCAGCTGCTTCAACAGTGCTTATCAGGAGGACGTCTTTTTTATCTGCATACTTCATGCAGAGAGTCGCTCCTCTTCTTGCAAATTCGGTGTCACCTTTCTCCACTACAGAACGAGCTAATTCAACGGGAACTCCACGATTTGCACATGTTGTTCCTCGTACACCGGTTCTTCTAGAGAAGAGGTACTCACTGAGACGAACACTGCATTACCAATTGTCGCAGGAGATCCTTTGTCGAGTAGATCTGCTTTTTCCAACAAGAAAACCACAACTCTTTTACTCTTCGACAGCTCATGCTGCTCCACGCCAGATTCATCCTCAACTGTCAAGTCAGTAGCAGCACCGACATAGGGATGAAAGAACAACATGTATCCCGACGCGTCAGTTAGAAGATTTGATTCCAAACCTTGCGCGTTTGATGCGAATAAACTGTTTACACGACAAGCGGCCTTTGAAAAGAAGCAAAGTCTAGTCAATCGATAAGTCTTGCTCTGGATTCCATTGCTTGCAGATCTCGTGCATGCAGTCAATAAAGCCTTGAATACGACTCAATTTTGTCGTTCGGAATTACAGCTTCTGGATCACAGAATCGGATGAATTTCAAAATCATAAGGTATCGATTTCTTGATAGACTTTTCTGGTGACCGAAATATGGAGTAGACATAAGAAGTTCAGTAGACCAGTAATCCCGAAGTTCAGGTTTTCTAATCAATCCAGTACAAAAGGTCAAACCGATAAATGTCTTCATCTCGGGAATAGTGACGTCTTTCCAAGGCAATTCATGGTCTTCGCCAAGATCCTCTTTCGCCATTTCCGCTCTTTTATTTGTCCAAGTTACAAGCAAATCGAATAGTTGATCACTCAAGTACATAGAAATATAGTCCACAGCCTGCAATTCATCAGAATTTGTCACTTCTGATGACCAGCCTTCTTGATTATTTAAGTTGAGATCAGATGGACCAGGGCCAGTTTCTGGGGTGACAAGTGTTGATGAATGTCCATTGTGTTGATGAAGTCGGGACGTCGGGAACGTTGCCGTCGGAATCAGAGTTATCGGTGACATCAGATGCCTCACTCGATGCGTCGGAATGCAGATAGTCACTTTCATCATTCGACATCTCATCCTCACTGTCTTCTGTAAATCCATACTTTTTCACTGGCACGATGTGTCTCTTCGGTCTACTAGCCATTGCTAAATGAATCGTCGACGTGCATGGATGATGTCTATGAGCATGATCGCGTTTTATTGGGCAAGCGAGCGTCCAATCACTGCGTCTTTGTTTGAGACAATCAATCGAACTGATAAAATTACAGCTTGGCTGGCATTGCATTGTAATACAGTCAATTTATCTTACTGCCAACAACGTCACGCGTAGGCAACGTGCACGTGTAAAATCTGTTGATATCACATGACAACTGACGAGTCATAGATATTCGGTAGAAAGCGCCAGAATCACTAACGATATGACTCGACCTGATTCCGAGTCAACTGAAACGCGATATGAAAGAATACTGGCGAACACGAGATATTCTCGTGATGGCGCATGACATGGCAAGGGGTTAAATTCAATCTATTTTCATCATATACGAGACTGTCGATAGCATTTATGTTTAGGAATTAGGACACATTGAAATGACTATTAAACGTGCTTGTAGTCTTTTTTGTACAGTGTTTTGTAGCACCATTAATCATTTAAGTTCATTGTTAGAGTCAGGGATAGTTTAATCATATTTTGAATACTTTTATTAAGTCAATGATTGCATATTGATTAAGTCAATGATGCAAGCAATTCATATTATGATTTCATTGTATACCATGTATATAAGACTGATATCTTTGATAATTCCCAGAAATTCATTAACGGCCCGGAAAATTCATCGCCTGGAAATGAAACCATAGAAATATTTCGCAACATGGCATGCAATGATTATGACATCTACATTTTTCGGGCTGTCAATGGCAAATTGTCGGGCCGCTAACGCGGCCCTCTAATTTGCCATTGACGCCCTCAAAACATAGCTGTCATCATATCATTACACCCCAAGTATAGTTGAATGACCGACAAAATTATGTGTGTGCTGTACGTATATGAACCAAAAATTGATTATAGGTACTTACAAAACAAAAATGCACTGTATCTATGAATACTTTATTAGCATGAACGAGAAGTTACGAGTCATACAGAGTAACACTAAATAGGCTTATGATCAAACAAAGAGAAGTATGAAATTGTCTAAAACATTACCGTTCTATGTACAGTTATTGCAAAAGAAAATTTTTTACCGCACATGCCTTCACATTACTTCATTTTTGCAATGAAAGCTTGAACCTGGGAAGCTGAGGCGGTTTTACGAAAGGTCAGTGGTTTGACTTTCTCTTTCCGAGAAGGATCCGCCGGACATCGATGTCTTCATATTTCTTTGTGCGAGTAAAAACCAAAGCACTTTCTGCAACAATGGTACACAGAGGTATTCCCTGATATATCAGCGGTTTTTCTAGGTCGCTGAACAATAATGAGCTCCCCACCTTCTTCTAAAACTTTGATATTATGACAATAATTTCCTTGGTTTTGCAAAATTTGTATTGCCCTATTCATCGACAGCTGACCCGTCTTTTTTAGTTTAAAGCATTTTGAACTTTAACTTCTGATTCATGTATTTTTGCAAATACCTGGAAAGACAACAGTATGAAGGTGTTTTCTACAAAACATGCATTCGTCTTCCTTTGTAGAACGATGGCAGCCTAGAACTATTATTGAACCAGTATTAGTTGCAGGTTTTCCATTCTTTTTTCCATTAGTGGTGTATTTGTCGCTCGAAAACTGTTCTTCAATCTCTCCACTCACTGAGGACTCACTCTCTGAACCATACGCAGATGCTATCTTGTCACGAAGATCCGAGGACCTATTCAAATCATTATCTGCTGCATCATCGGATTCATATTCACAACCTTTTTGCAGGTCGTATCAATCTAATCTGTTTTTCCACATCCTGCACATATGCTGATTCAACCGCATCACACTTCCATTTATATTTTTATGTTTTTGTTGGAAAACTGATATTTTAGGCCCATTTCCGTCGTTCATTGAAAGTTAGAAAGATCGCATTATTCTTGTAGAATTATTGCATATCGTGTCACCGGTATTGTTTCTTGAATGATGACTATCATCTCAGTCCTCTTCAATTTTTTTTCTAATGAGCTGCATAGTTCATATGCTCATTGCATACAAGATAGTTTATTTCATAACGGCGTTAATCATATCATTTGGAAATGTCCGTAGCGGTCCAAATTATTACGAATTACGTCATTAATTTGAACTTCATCTAGTTTTTTTTTCCTGACCCAACTAAGGAGAATGATTTTATCGTCACATGGTGACACCTACGAAGTCCTCAGAATAATAGAAAAAAGTCTGTATCGATTACGTTTCCTCAGTCAGATCAGGGGAAATTTATGAAAAATTAACGTATAGTCATTTGTCCAAAGCGGAAAGTTCTTGAAGCCTATTAAACACGAGAACTGGACGATTCTCTGCATCGTGAAATGAATGTTAAGAGCATTTTGTGAAATTCAGTTTATTTTCAGCATGGAATAACACTTGAATGTATTGACTAAAAGCATTTTTTTCAATAAACGAATACCAGGCCGTCCCAAAAGTGAATTTGGATTGCACAATTTCATTTTATAATAAGGGGAGACGCTTCATCAGAAACACATCACATAGATCGTGGAAATTTACAAAACATCCTTTGTATACAGGTTAATGCAATAGTCCTCAAGTCACGCCACAGCAACCAGACTGGAAAAATACCACTGAAATTTTTTAATCCAATTCCACTCGAAACAGTCAATTCAATTCCATTCCCCATAATAATATTCATACCGAGAAGTGCATATCGCGTATAGTGTAACTATGTTAATGTATATAACGCTTGTTCTTTCAATCAAACCCCTTACTTATCCTCATTGTTTCTGTGTGCCCTTCCTGCGTCGATTCCTATGTGCGTTTTCATGTTCTATTTCCTGTGTACGGAGTATCACAAGTAACCGGTCAGCCAACGCAATTTTCGTTTCGTAAACGATATATTCCATATTCAAGTGAAAAAAAGAAAAGACAATAATGGTCAGCAAGAATCAAACGCTGAAGAGAGAAGTGAGAGAGAGAGAGAGAGAGAGATGAGATGCCTGAGCAGAAGAAAGAAATTCAATGTGCATAACATTGGATTGTTTGATGACAGAAGAAAACGACGATAAAAATGATATCATGAAAAACTGATTAAGTCCATGTTAAAAAAGAGAAGTAAAAATTCCGTGATAAGAGCGAAATGTGGTCGGGTTCGAAACTACACGAGGAGAGATTAAAGGTTACTCGAAGCCGACCAAAAAAGGCCAAGCACTCAACGCGCCGACAGGAGTTTAGCGCACAACTGAACTAATGATCCCTGATACCCAACTGACGCCAGCGAGCAGCGAAATTGAGGTGTCACAAAAAATCAACGTTAATTCTCATTTTTTTCATTGAATCTGGTGTTGTAATTATCCCAATTACCTCACTGTTGAAAATTACATCAGAACAAAAAAAACAAAAATCATAAGCAGTTCTGGAAGACTTCCCTCGTTAGCGCATTAATTAGCACGAGAGCCTCAAACACATCTTCCCCATTGCTGCACGGCGGGCGGGAAGGTTTGACTGCCCGGAAACAGTCCCCTCTCCGCAGGCAGATTTGCGGTGAGGCCGAGATATTGCTGAGCCAAGGCTTCAACCTCCACAGCGCATCGGCGCCGACGCCAGAAAACCGCAAGAGGGTCTCCGAACTAGCGGGAGCTTCAGATATTCTTCTAGACACGAAGAGTCGACCTTTTCTTGTCTCGATCCGTTTGAATCCAGTAATGCGAGCCTGCTTAAGGTCACTTCGGACTACCACACTGGTCTCCCTCCAATCGTTTTACTTGCCTCCTCTTCGACCGCAGCGTCCTGCGACAGTCATGGATTCGATACTTTGATCGCTCGCTTGTCTCAGTGTCGCCTCGACCCTCGCTTTTGTACCGGGATCGAGGATGGAGCGATTTTGTTGTCCATCGATTTGAAGGGAAGAATCTGGATTTAATGTCCGTTGCACAGCAGACGCAACTTCTGAGCAGTACCGGGTCCCTTGTTCGAGGGCTTGCTTTCCACACCAACTCAAGACCATCGGACAACTGAGCATACAGCTAGAGATTGTGACTCCCTTTTCTCCTTGTGTCAGGCATGCATCTGAAAAAGTAAGAATAATAGAAGCAGTAACAGAGTAATCGGAACATCAGGTACAGGGCGAAGAGGCCGAAGAGCTTTGATAGTTTCCGCGGATGCAGCTAATTCGATCGCTGTAAAGTGCCGACCTGCTGCCACCCCCGCACTCACGCCAGGCTCAGAGCCTCGTTGACCTGGGTCCCATCCCTTAACTATTCGCTCCAGCATTCGCAACTGGAGTTCAGCGAGTAACGTTAGCACTCCAGATAACAATCCTTGGCTTTTTAGAAGGGATCTTGCGATGGTAGAGCACCGGGGAAACGTAAAACGATGGCTGCGGCATTTTTCAGGGACTTGTCAACGTTGATTCAGGACGTGCTTGGCTTTGAACCGTCGCGAACAGTGAGCTGCTGTGTTTGTGCAAGCAGCTGACCCGCTCTGCACAGAGCTAGCACCCCCGCGTCAACATCCATATCTTCAACCACGAACTCTTCGTCGCTGTCAACATCTACCATCGTCGTTCTTTTCACGCCGCAATTGCGGTATGCTCGTTTGGAATGCTTCTTCATGGAACCCGCTTGTCGCTCACGATTTTTGAGAACCTTCCCTGAAGTTGAATGACTGAACAACCCTCCTCTACCGCATCTAAGGAAGAAGAAAAATAACATTTTTAAAAGTTCTGAATGACAAAAATGCGAATAGAAACAATACAGAAGTGTAACAAAGTCTTTGCAAGCGTCGAAAAATATTGATGCCGAGAGGATGATTTTGAACCACCGACCTTCACTATCTAGGCAGACACTCTACCAACTGAGCCATCGCGAAAAAAAAAAAAAAAAAAAAAAAAAAAAAAAAAAAAAAAAAAAACGCGGCAATGCGCAGAAGCAGCGGCTTTATGTACAACAGTGTGACTCCCAATGGAACCTCTCGACAATCACCTTCTCGACCATTAATCAGTGAAGCATAATCAGCTGTAGCGCTGATCGGCAGCAGAGGCGCAGAAGCGAGCATGTTTTTTTAAAGGATCGACTTCCGAGCGCCTGGTTTGAACTCGCGACTACTGATGGGGGTCCTGACGATTCGACGATGTGGCCATAGCGTAAAGATATGTTTACAACTGTGGATGCGACGGTCACTTATCACTCGACCACCGACGTCGGAAGATTTAGCATTAAAAAAAACTCACGCGCATATTCTCCGCCGTGGTGGCGCCCTCGATGCAGGCACAGCGATGACGCGTACTTCAAGGTGAACTTTAGCGTCGATGAAATGAATAGTGACCCCCATAAAAAGTGCTTTCTCGAATCGTCCAAATTCCACAGTGCAGTAGACCTAAAAGGGAAGTTGAATCGTCCGTAGAGAATTAAAAGGTGACCAGAATAGACAACAGAAAAAATGATTTCATTACTCACATCCATTGAGGTCCGCAAAGTCTTGTATCATGATGCCACATTTTTTCCCACAACACTAACGGAGCAGTTGTTGCAATGGTTGGACGCGACGGATTATTGGAACCTGAGAAGCGAGAGCAGGAATAAAACATAGGAACATTCTTATGAAAGTCGGATTTAATTTTACAAATGTACCGTATTTCTCTATTAAGAGCCTACCTCTATTAAGCCCCCTCTCTATAAATAAGAGCCTCCATCCAAATTGAAGAAGTTATAACGCCCCTCACTATTTAGGCCCCCAAAACATGACGTGGTAAGAGTATTAAATAGCGAGAAAAAGGCATTATATAATCGTCCAAGAAGATAACTACCGGTATATGTTGACAATTTCTCAATCAACGTGCCCCAAAAACATGACAAAGTGCATACCGTATATAGAAAATCAAATAAGATAGCATATATAACATCAAAAAGTCACTATTACGAGCAGATTTCTCAATTCGAATGTGCGCCATCAGAAATCCTATCAACTTTTTTAACTATCCTTCGTTGTGCAGGGATGAATTCGCCTCCCCCTGAGTGCGCGTACATGTCTTCATGCATGCAGTCATTAACAATAGCCTACGCTCACAACGTACAAGGCCTTTATAAATCACAGAATTGAGAACTTTTAACTGTGGAAAATAAACTCGTGCGGTCGATACTGCCAAACACAAAACGAAACATACTCACTCGAGTCCATCAAGTCTGCCCGAAAAGAATACAGAGTGGTGAAAGCAGGAGAATAACTACAGAACGGTAGTCAACAATAAGAACGTAAAGCGACTATCAGGTGGCGGGAGACCACTTAGTGCCAACATGTTGAAAATGAATTGATCAAGTGGAATTCAAAATCAAATAAAACAAATTTGCGTGTCAGTCGAAGATAGTCCAAAAGAAAGTAACACAGGGTCTGTTCGAACAGACAGATAATTGGCAGAAAAAGACGAACGTTTGTGGGCCAGTAATGGATGCTGGAAAAATTTATGGCTAGAAACCATCTGACCTCCGTAAAAGGACAAAACGATTGCACGAAAACCTCGCTGAGGATATCTCCAATAAGACTATCAGCTAACTTATTGTTTGGTGGAGGTCTTAAAAGAATATATATTGTTGCATATTCTTATACATCAATGTTGGCTTCAGACGAACGAGCACGAGACCCGAGCGGTCTGGATCGACCAACAGCCGATCACACTATCGACCAGTTGGGAGTAAGACACAGTGCGTCAGCTCAGTACCTGGTAATCATAACTCGTAAACCAAATTTACTGTTCTTTCTTCGCACCAATGGAATGGAAAGAAAGTCACCCCATTCATCGGCATTAAAGGAAAGAAAGTCCCTGCAGAATGAAGATTTTCAAAAATGCGGTGATTAGAACAAGTGATAATGATGGATGAACGAACACTGACATTGGATGGTTGACCAAGTGCTGGGGAAGTTTAGCAATCGGACCGCCGACGTCTGCATGAGATTCCCTCCGCTGTCACAAGACACCAGTGGTCAAGGCGGCATCCAGCAAAATGAGAACGGACAGGGCCATGATTCCGGGCGGGATGTACAGCATACTCCATGCACCAAGACGAATCTGGAATAAGCCGTTTAAAGCTGCATATGTGAAGTCATACCAAGATTAGGCTCTGTGTTACCTGGATCATCAAAAGAAAATCGAACATAGGCTGAAATGCAGGAGCTCCAGCAAGCTGCTAGTGTGTCAATGGGTGGTGGACGCATGGAGAAGCAACTCAAAGAGATTATTCAAAGTCGTTCAGAGTGTGGTGATTGACGACAAAACTCGACGGATCCCAGGACGAGGAGATAGTTGGCGTCAGAGAATTGGAATTCTAAATCCAACTGAAACATCAGCGCCGGGAGTCACATACCTTATGAGATCGAAAGAAGATGTGAGCTGCAGTGCGATAGTGTAAACGCAGACATGGACGCTGAGAGTGAGCCCTGAATCTGTATAACTGATGACGTTATTGTTTGTATGTCTGAGTTTCTTCGCCATATTGTTTTGAATAAAAGTTTTCATTAGCTGAAAATTTATCTTTTCATTTTCTTTAATTTACACATTAAAGACTGTATAGAGGACATAAGAGTAGTTATAGATTAGTGTTGGTGGATACTGCATTTAAAATAATCTAAATAGAAAACAAAATAGATGTTGTTATTTATGTTCATGTCAGTTTATCAAATTATTCTACACATGCAATATTTATTATATATGAAAAGCAAAATGTTTGGTAGAAAAGGTAGGTCTTCATTAATTAGGAAAATATATTGAGGGCCCCACCTCTTATAATAGCCCCTCTCTTATTAGAGCCCCCTTAAAAACCTCGTTTGTAAATTAGCGCCCCGGGGCTCTGAATAGAGGAAATACGGTACTCAAATAGGTTCGGCCAACATGGCGAATTGGCGAAAGTATTTCTTCTCCGTCATGCAGAGGGGATTTCCATCGCAGGCGATCATACCCACGACACACTTCGTCAGCTGCTTCTGCTTGGGATGAGTCGCACTGAACTTCTTGTCACCTTTGAAGAAACTATCAAGCTTAATTTGGCTCGATCCGGGTGGCTGGCGTTCGTCTTTCTTCGACTCTTCCTTCTTTTTTTGGTACTCGCCGAACTCCTGGTAGTGGTGACGCTGAGAGTAAATGATACGACGGTTTAGACAAAGCCGGCCACACATTGTTTGTCAGAAAATAAATAACTTACTCTATTGCGATTGGGATTATGAAACATACGTAACCTTCTTCCTAGGGTTGTTTTTTCTTGTTTTTTTTATTCGAATGTTTATTTTTTGTGTTTTATTTTTCATAATGTTCTTTTTAATTTGACATACAGTATGTTTTATCAATTTAAAATATACTTTGGTAACATTTTAAGAAAAGCCATGTTTTATCCAATTTAAAATATACTTTGGTGACATTTGTGTTACATAGAACTTACCTTTTAACAACTGTGTTCATCATTATATTCCAAAGTGTGGTCAATGCAGCGAATTTTTCCTGATTTGTATTCACGTCCTTTGCTAGTCTATACGTAACAAAATTCCGTTGGCCTCGAAAACGATTACATTTTCTCAGCGAATTCAAGCATTATAGTATCAGTTCCCTTTTTTGAACTCGATTTTAACAATACATCGCTCATCGAAATTTGTCATCTCAATAAAGTTTTCCTCGTGATAACGTGGTATTAGAATAGAGTCAGCTATCTATGGTAGTATATGCGCCATAGACCAATCATAGACTTTTAATTTTGTATCGTTTTCAATTTCATATACAAAATTTACCGTTATGTGTTTATCAATGCCTATTAACATTTTATTAAACGTGTTTTATCTAATGTTTTTTTAATCACCTTACTTCTCCTCACCTAAGATGGCGGACGAGATTCGACGTTACTCCGAACAAAACTGGACGAGCGCCTGGCATCGCACGCAACGAGCCTTCTTCCGTGGTCGCTAGATTTCGCGCACAAGACTGCAGGCTTTTTGGAAGAGCTCTCATCTCATCTCGCGGTCCCATTATGAGAACGACTGTGAAATGGAAATGATCTTCTGCGAAATAATCGGCTAGCCTCCACACCGTGTGACTGCGCGATAAAATGAAGGCAGGCTTAGTAGTTTTGTAGTAACCTTTAGGGAAAAACAATGACAACGAAATTGATGCCTTGGCGACTGCCCGACTGCTGCCTTTGGTTCTCATATGAACACTTGCGAGCATCAGCAGCTACGTGCAGTCAGAGAATGAGGGAGATAGATCGACGATAAGGGTGCGCACTGCTGACGGAACCACAACAACCGCGTGCGGTCGATTGGAAGGGGAATTCCAAAAAATGCAAAACCTAATCTAAAATTTCACCTAAAACCCTCCGTGACATCGTCGAAATGAATGAAGTATAATTTTTCCCTTGAAAATGTCCTGAAACGAAACACGCGTCAGATAACCGCCTTTTTTAACAAATAAAGAATCGACGTACAAGAGGGAGAGATTGTTTTCTGTTTTCCGATGGATAATATATCACCAGTTCAGGATAAATCAGTAACTTTCTTTGACAGAAAAAACGCGATCACCATTTTGGCAATGTCTATCAGACATATAATGGGTTGGATTTCCACACCCTATCGACCAACCACATTTCCCTGACGGGTCACCCATTCAACAATAGAATAAAGCTCCCTCTGTCGATATATCTCTCCTTTATCTCTGCGTGCAGTTAACACAACGGCCGAGTGCTGTGTGTTAAATTTTTGTACAAATAGATTTATCACAGGTCTATCGAAAAAGTGGAATTGAGCTTTATCAAGGTCAATTCCAATTCCAGTTTGACCGTCCCAAAGAATCGCCCAGTACATCAAGTAAATATAAAAGTCATTCTGCACTCAATTAGAAATCACCTTCTGAATCATACACACACTGTCTTGTCACAAAGATCCGAGGACCTATCCAAATCATTTTCTGTTTGGTCATGGAATCATATTCACAACCTTTTGCAGGCCTACTAATCTGTTTTTGCGTAAAGTAGAATTATAATAAATTTCGAAGCATGAAGGTTTGCAAAATTCTCCGTCGCCAAAATTTATTGTCCTGTTATGCCAATATCCAATGATTAAAATCCATAATAACGTAGGCCTATAGCATACATTTCCAAATAATAGTAATAATAGCTATATATTCTTCGATAATGAAAATGACAGAGTGCGTTATAAAAGATGGTTATCATTCAAAGCGAACGTAAGTAATAGAGTTGCAGTTGAGAATTGATAATGAAGATGAGTCAGCTGGATTCAAAGTCATGCATCAATTCAAAGTCAAAATCGATGAGACTAGGGTTGCACCGAGGACTCGTTGCAAACTTTTGTACAATAGGTCACAAAAGAATTCGCGCATCTCTGTGAATGAATGACACATCGTTTTAGATGCCGTGAACGGGGTAGAATCTGAGGATACATATGACACGAAAGGTTCTGAGCATGTGATGGTTTTCCAAATGTCTTCAAAGCTCTCTCCTCTCTTCTAAATTTCAATTTAGGAAACCGATGGTATTCATACTGAAGACCGCAAATAATTTTGTGAGCTCGCTGTAGTATCTCTTTAGATACGTTCCCCGCTCAGAGAAAGAACAACGCCATGCTGTTTTAATATCGAAACTTGTTTATTCATATTCGCACGTATTAAAACAATACATTCCCCCTTTGAGTTACGAATAAAAATTCATTTGTACTAACAAAGAAAATCAACAACATGTAGCACGCAAAAGTCCACTGTTCGTTCGTTTCACCGGAATAGATTCACTCAGCTTCTTCTGTAAAAATGGTCTATGATGTTTACAGACAATACCAAGATATTCATTCTTGTTACAGAAATTAAAGGATTTAACGAATACCAAAAATACAATCAATCTTTTACACATACAAAATTCACTTGATGTATACAATTCATGAGGACATACATGTACATCTTGAAAACAACTCGAATTTTCAATTAAAAAAATCCAAAACTTTTTATGAAATGAATTAATCATCTGAGTTCATGAGAACTGTCTCTCAAATCACAAACATAGTTCACGATAAGTAAGAAGTCTCTTTAGAGTACAAACACAAATCGTTAATGCTACTAGGCCATACTTTTTCTCTAGATGATCTGCGTAATGATTCAATTGTGTTATCTGTATCGGATGTATGACTTGATGAGTTGGAAATGTCTGTGTTGCTATGATTTCCCGGTACCTCATCCAACTCGATTTGCTCCTTCGGCACCTTTTTCAACATCGACCGGTTTCTCCTATATGTCTGTCCATTTTCTGATCTAACTATGTGTTGTGATCCTTCGCAGTTTATGACTTCGTATTCTGTTGGTCTAAACACTGGTTACAGTTTTCCTTTTCTTTCGCTTTTCATGAATACTTTATCTCCAACAGCTATTTCGACTGTCTCTGCCCGGAGTCCTATCATTTTGATAGGACTCCGACTCCGGGTGCCAAGTATATATGGCCTGGTTTTTTTAAAAAACTGGTGACCTCCATCATAGATCATTATAGGCTTAACTGAATCTATTTTTAGTGATCGCTTTATCAATTATCAATCATTTTCGATGAAAGTAGATCAAATGTCGCTTTCAGTTGAATGTATACGACTCAGCTCCTCCCAGCCTTCTCTACCAGGCAGAAAATCTCCATCCTTCTCCAAAAAAAATATAGTACACTTCGATTTTCAATAAGCCGCTTTGAGGAGCCATCACAACCACACGATTAAACGTGAGGGTAAGAGGCAAATGTTCTTCAAACAAAACGAGCATTTCATTTTTGTCTCTGATTTAACCTTTGGCGTGTAGGTGTGATTGGGGCAGGAAGGCGTGTCTACTCTACTAAATCATCGATTGAAAAGACTATCCTTTCACTATTATGGTTCTTCTCAACTATTTACAACTTTGCATGCATTGCTGTCTGTGTACTGTTTGTTTGACTCAAAGTTGACAAAAGACAGATGACACTATTTGCCCTCGAGGATAAATAATTTGTTTGTATTATATTTCGGATGTAGTTATAGGCCGGAGTCCTATCATTTGATAGGACTCCGGCTCCAGCAAAAATGATAGGACTCCGACTCCGCATCCCTGCTCTGCCCTGCGTCTCTGATCTGTATAAATCTTGCCTTTTTCTTTTCCAATAGCGTCACGATCTCTCGTCTCTTCTTCTTTTGTTTCATATGCAGGCAATTTCGTTCTGAGAGTTCTTCCCATTATCATTTTTGCTTGGAGTAGTTCCTGTGACTGCATGAGGGGTAAAACGGTAGATCAATAAATATTTTTCCAATTCTTCGTCCCATGGTAGATTTCGTGTATTTTCGATCTGTAGAGTTTTCAATACTGTACGATTTTGCCTTTCAATCTCTCCATTAGCCTGAGGCCATAATGGTGTTGAATGATGGTGAGCTATACCCAGTTCGTTTAAATAAGTTTTGAAATCTTCTGCAGTAAACTGGTCCATTATCTGTTGTCAATTTATAGGGTAATCCATGGATACTCCAGACTGTGTTCAAACGTTTGATAATATCCTTTGTCGTAGTCTTCCGCAGTTTTCTAACTTCAAACGATCGACTATAATAATCAACAACCATGATTAAACTGTATCCATCTGGTAATGGTCCGAGCAAATCCGCGTTAAGAACTTGCCATGGTCCATCTGGTAACTTCGATCAGACTACTGGTTCGGGGTGATCTGGCGCTGATACTAAAACACATTGTCGACACGATCTGCACTTCTTTTCTGCCTCGGCATCGATTCCTGGCCACCATATTTTTGTTGAGTCTTAGTTTAGTTCTCACTATTCCTTGATGACCTTCGTGACCCAGCTCGATCACCGTTTGTCTCAATTTCCTCGGTATTACTATTCTTGTTCCTCTCAGCACTAATTTTCCTAATATGGTTAGTTCATTTCTGATAGCCTTGTAAGCGGCGCTGATTTCTTTTGTCGACCAATCGTTGTTCAGAATTGCTTTTCTCACAATTTCTAGTTCTTCGTCTTCATTTGAAAATCTTTCAATCTCTTTTGCACTCAGACTTGTAGGTACTGCATTTTTAGGTATATGGTAAATGCAACTTTCAGCATTATGTTGTATTTCCGTTTTTGTGACAGTCAATCTTGAGAGAGAATCTGCGATATTTTCTTCGCCTCGTACATACTTCATGACAAAACTATAAGGTAACAATCTCAAAATCCATCTTTCCATTCTAGCAGACGGCTTTGATGACGGTGAGTAGATATTCAACAGTGCTTTGTGGTCCGTACACAGGGCAAACTTTTTCCCGATCAGATACTTTGGAAATGTTCACAGCTCCAAACATCCCTCTTTTTCAGTTTGCGAATATCTCCTTTCCACCGTCTTTGACAGCGTCGCAAGCAGGCTTAT
>CAJQUW010006708.1:0-28946 GCA_907163375.1 Prostheceraeus crozeri
TCTTAGCAATACTTGAACTTCCCGATAACGATGAGTATAACGGTTCTCTATTTCTCCCAAAAAGATATTCAAAATTTCTAACAGCAACAGATATTAAAGAATTAATAAATTATTCATTTATCATAAACAATAGTGATGAATTAGAATTCATCTAAAGAGTATTTTATTTTATTAAGGAAAATGAACTCTCAGTGATTGCTTAGTTGCAACAATTTACTTCGTAACCTTGTGTTGTCATGCACACCACGATTTCATTCTGCGTCAACATCCGTGTTTTCCCTATTTCCCTGTCACAATCGGTGAAATTCTCTCTCTTCTCTTCATTACAAAATGTCAAAACGTACTGCTGTGGAATAATTTTCATTTTTCACTACGGAAATTATGAAACTAATTCAAGAAGAAAATATACTAAAAGCAGAAGATTTTATTTCTGAACTGGTAAAGAAGCGAATATTTGTTGTGAACGTGAAGGTCACGAGCGGCTTAAAAATTAACAAACAACTATATATATAGTAAACACTGTGTATCAATTTGTGGAATACAAGAAAGCATAATTCACAAAAAATATTAGAAAAGTATTAAAAGCTTATATACACCGCTGGTCGGCCTTCAATTGTCTTACCATAGTTAGTTTTGTATCTTCATTTCATAGTTTATGCATGTTTTTCATATCTTTGTCTGTAGTTGATGAGCTGTTTGAAATATCTAAGTAATAATTTTGAATATTGATTTACGGCTGTAAAACATCTGTGCATTCTATTGAATACCCTGTTGAAGGAATACGAAAGCTTGGTATATTAGAAATTTTGTTTTTTTTATTCCTGATGGAAAGCCAGAGGCTATTTTTGACATAATTTTGTAAGATAGGGTTAAAGTATAAAATAAAGTCGCAGGCATTTCAATGTCTGTAAAGTAAGAAATAAAGTTGATGATTGTAAAGTGCTGAATTAATGTTAGAATCATTTCAGTGTTTGTAAAATAGGTGAAATATAAAATAAAGTTACAGAAAGTTTTACAAAAATCATTTAGACTTTTTTACTGATGACAACACTTTAACCTTTCTGCTCTACCAAACAAATCCATTTAAACGGATAACTATACGTTTAGAATTTTATGAAGGTCAACGTTTGCGTTTCACAAATATCATCTGTCAGTGGCGGATGTTTTAACAAGCACTGCAAAAATGATTGTTACTTTTCAATACTGAATATTTTATTCTATACACTTTTTCCACGTTTCATGATGACTCTATGGACTATCATGCAGCTGTTCAATGTTTCAATGCCGTTTCACCCATCCCTCTATTTGATTTTATAAAACATTCCTACCATGTTGAAGTGCGGATGACATAGCGATTTATTCTTCCTATCAACAACTTTTCACTTAGATGGTAAGATATTGTTTGCTACAGAAGAGAGAAACATGTTTTGTGTTGCATGTGGTGCAAGGGTGGCCTGCCGTTTCATCCCTTCATCTGATTTTACCTCCGTGAGAGAGGTCGCTCTTAAAAGAACGGATGGTTCATTTTCCACTCAGTGCAACAGAGATGTTATAAATTTACCTTCGACAGATGGCTAAATGTTACCCTGACGGTCAAAGTATCACATTGAGACATAAAAGGCAACCACTTAGAAACATGACACAGAGAGGTTTCATAAAGATTGCAATATCCAGTGTCCCTTGCCATACTCATCGCTACGGATAAACACCGCCGTCCAAAAGGAACGCCCATCGAAAGGATATTACACCGAACATCTCCTCAGCATGCACCTTTCGAGTCTGTTCAGACTTTGTAAAATAACTTGAAAGCAGCTAAATGTGTTGTGTGAGACTTAAACTTAGACTTGATAGCAAGTCTGTTCCTTATTATTATTATATTAAGAGTTAAGTAAATGCAAGCCTTTGATATTGATGAACATGTAGTAGCATATGATAGAAGAATAACTGATGACATGATTGTGGGAATCAGGACAAGTTTTAAGTCAGCTACTGCTAAAAGTTTTATGATAGTATTTGATATCGAAGATTTAATCTAATGCATCACATCATATCTACTGACTCAAGGTGTAATAGAATGAATGTCGTTGCAGGTTTTGAGTGTATAGGATAGAACACATGAAATAGTTGTTATATGTAAGTGCAAGTTAAAGTATCACAGTTGATTTACATCTCAAAGCTTATGTAAGTAAGACTTGATCATTGATAGACTTCACACTGTATGTTATGTTGAATGAATAGTTGAATTGATGTTCATAAATGGAATTCAACGTAGCAAAGTGCGTCAAGGTAACAAAGTTAAAAGTCTAAAAGAACAAGCTAACGACTAGGTGCAAATCATGATTTAGAAGAAAATTTTGTATCCTAAAATGTCTGAAAATTTAAAATACTTACTAGAAGGACAAATTGCGGTTCTCCTCGCCTCATGTGTAATGAGTTGGCAAGGAAGTCGTTCTCTTCAAAATTACTTATATATTGAAAATATTCTATTTAACAGTCTGCCCATTCAGATGATAAGAGGACAGGTCTGTTTCCAATCAAAAAACCAGATCAAGCTAACACAGCGGGATTACGCTATCTATAATCTACCAGGTGTGCAAGAGAATTGATATTAGTTCTCCAAGCTAAAACGTGAAAAATCTTCTACAAAATATGCATACAAATTATGATATATCGAGAAATGATGTTAAGTCTCTGAAGTGCTATTATTGAACTGAAGCACACAAACATGAAATTCTTACCTGTGGCCAAACAATTAATCAAACATTCTTCGAGGCATCACGTTCAAGCTAGTGATGCTGCTCATCAAACAGAGACATTAAGTCCATCATCATCACATGATTGCAATTTAGAAGCAACAGATACAAAGACCTCTTCCTTTCTGACTTTATCAACTCTATCAAAACATGATGTAAACATGCACTCAGCTTATTCTTTCCAATGTGCATCCTATATTACACTACCCACTCCGAAACATCTACAAGCCCTACCTAACAACCAACCTTGTGCAAGAAGAAAATAACAGACACCGGCATACGGAGAGAAAAAAATATCACAAAATCAATTCAATGTTTTTAACTTGATAGTTTAACTTCTTACATTACAAAACTTATTTCAACTTTTGCGTTTAGACTTTTATAAAAATCATTTCGTTGTTCACTTGATATCTGAAAATTTCCACTCTTATAAAAGTTATTTATTCTTCTTAATGATGACAACACTTTAACCTTTCTCCTCTACCAAAAATCATTTAAGCTGATGACAACACTCACTATACTTTACGTTTAAAATTTTGTGAAAGCAATTTCAACTTCTGCGTTTAGACTTTTAAGTGAACATACGCATCATGTATTCCACACTAAAAGAGGTCGTTATTTTGTGTTATTAAAAACGCTAAATCCCTTAATCCCTAAATCCAACCATAGGTAACCCTACCCCTTAGATTATGGACTTAAGCAATTTATCTATGTCATTCACAAATGGTTAAGTTAATAAGTGCACTATACACTAAAGGTTAACATTAACTTATGTTATATAAAACCCTAAATTCCAAAATCCAACCGTAGGTAAGCCTACCCTTAGATTGTGGACATCGGCAATTTATAGATAAAATATAAAATAATGTTAGAATCATCTCAGAGTTAGTCAGATAGGTGAAGTACAAAATAAAGTCTCATGCATTTCACTGTTTGTAAAGTTAGAGACAAAGTTGATGTTTGGAATGTTAGGAATAATGTCAGAATCATTTCACTGTTTGTAAAGTTAGAAATAAAGTTGATGTTTGTAAAGTTTGAAATAATGTTAGAATCATCTCAGAGTTTGTAAGATAGGTCAAGTATAAAATAAAGTCGCAGGCATTTCACTGTCTGTAAAGTTAGAAATAAAATTGATGATTGTAAAGTTTGAATTAATGTTAGAATCATTTCAGTGTTTGTGAGATAGGTGAAATATAAAATAAAGTTACAGAAAGTTTACAAAAATCATTTAGACTTTTTACTGATGACAACACTTTAACCTTTCTGCTCTGCCAAAAATCATTTAAACGGATAACTGTACGTTTAGAATTTTATGAAAGTCAACGTTGCGTTTTACAAACATCATCTGTCAGTGGCGGATGTTTTAACAAGCACTTCAAAAATGATTGTTACTTTTCAATACTGAATTTTTATTCTATACACTTTTTCCACGTTCATGATGACTGTATGACTATCATGCCTGTTCAATGTTTCAATGCGTTCTCTATCCTTTATTTGATTTTATAAAACATTCCTGCCATGTTGAAGTGCGGATGACAAAGCGATTTATTCTTCCTATCAACAACTTTTCACTTATATGGTAAGATATTGCTTGCTACAGAAGAGAGAAGCATGTTTTGTGTTGCATGTGGTGCAAGGGTGGCCTCCCGTTTCATCCCTTCATCTGATTTTTTCCTCCGTGAGAGCGGTCGCTCTTCACCCAGTGTTTCCCTTAATGGGAACATTGATTTTCTATAACTTTAACAAGAATTTTGATCACGAATATCATTCAGATTTGATGCAATTTTCAGGTTAGTATATCATGAAACCACAAATTTAATAAATCTTAACCTTTCCCTGTTTACTTTTACTATTTTAGCAAGTTATATATTGAAACACAAAATTGCGTTCTAATTGTAATTTCATAATTATATGCAAATTATTATTACCTCACCTAAATATAGGGAAGTTTATTCATTTTAGTAAAATTTCGAACTATTTTGATGATCTGTCATGAAAAGAACTAGTAACAAATGAAAAACCTACATAATTTTATATCCATTGTCTACTTATACTTGGGAACATAGCGATCACAGGGTGGAAAAAGGAAAATCTAGATTGCTTTATCTAGTCACCTGGAATTACTCAGTGATCAATTCTGGTCTTTCTTCCAACGGAAAAATCAGAGAAAACACGCTTAACATTAAACAGAATCATTTTACTCCGCATGCAAGTAGGCCGGTGAGCAACTTTTGTGAAGTCGCGTGCGGCACTCTTCACACATCAGCCTGGTATTCTTACTGCACACAACACATCTGCCTTGAGTTGCAGAAACAAGGCAGTGGCGAATCAGTGGATGTTGCTCCGGAAGTGATCTCTGCAATGGTCTCTTTCTGCGTTGAGGCTGTTTGGCTTTATTTAGAATCAGCTCGAAGACAATTTGACGGACAAAATCTTGCTGCTTCATCTTACTGTTGAGATGGAGATGTCTATAAAAAACAAATGCTGCAACTCTTAGAGTTTCAAAGCAGTGCTTTACTATGGGCCAACACCAAACTCTCTTTCTGGTGTTACTGCGAAGATTGGTGACATGCCGGTCAGCGAGGTCAACACCTCCCATGAATTTATTGTAGTCTTTCACGAGTTACGGCTGTGAAAGCGATGATGGACCACCCTTTTTTCGTCGAGTTATAGTGGATGTTGGATAAACATTATCAAAATTGCTTCCGAGAGTTACGACCGAATTGTCTTTCCATGAGCAAAAAGAAATTATTCCATTACAATGCGTGCCTTTTTCTTTGTTCTTGAAGGAATCTTTCTTTGGTAGGGGGCAACCACCCATTCTATTCTGCCTCACTGTACCAGTACAGCGCAAGCCAATATCACTCAAATGCATAAGTAATGAGTAGGATGTAAAGAAATTATCAATGAACAACACATGATCATTTGGGTCATCAAGAACAGAGTGGATTGCATCCAAAACCACACGTCCACCAACTCCAATGGAACCATACTGTTGCATCAACATCAGATCCTTTACCTTGATAAATGTCGAAGTAGAAAGGATAACCATGTTCGCAACACAAGGCCCATGCTTTGTACCCGAAGCGAACAGGTTTGTTCCGGATAAATTGCTTACATCCGTGAATGCCGTAATAAGGGAGCATTTGCTCATCGACAGAGATATTGGCACAAAAATTGCCAAACTGTTTCAAAACTCGATTGACCGAAATAATGAGCGGTCTAACTTTCCAGAATTTATCTGTCACACTCGAAAGATCACGATCATTGCTCGCGAAGTGAATATTTTTCTTTACATCTCGGTATAATTGCCGGGTGATATTGTCGTAAACGATAGGAATACCCAGATCAGGCTCTCGACACCACATATCCTCCTCGCGGTTCAGCCTGTTATATCCGGTAAGAAAGAGAATACCAACAAATTGGTTCAAAGCATTTTCATTCATTGTAAAGTCATGTCTGTTTTGTTGAAAAGCATAGAGATTGGATTGATCAATAATTATTTCTTTCATTTCGCGATCAAAAAACAGAGAAAATATTTCGAAGGGTGAAGAATGCTGCAGCAAATGAAATGTGTCCGCAGCTGACTGAAGCGGCGGCTGTGTCCATACTTTATCAAGTTTGTCGCTGTGAACTGTCCACATTGGTTGTCCAGTTTGATCTGTATAATCCGAGTAGTCTTCAATCTCACGTTCTACCTCGACTTCAATGCTGCCTGTCACGTCGTTAGGGATAAATTCACGATCAGTTCTTTCCTCCTCTTCATCTGATAGATCGTGGACAGCTGGTGGAAGAATGACCAACTTTGCATTATCACTGGGCACAACTCTTTCGATAGCTTCATCTAACGAGTCAAAGGCAACACTTGCGTCTGCCATTCTTCTAATTTCCTATGACTTTCAATCAATTCACAGTGAATATATAGTATACATCTGCCGGCTACGCGAACTGACACGCTTTTCAAAATCAAAGATATCTATAGATTTGAAATACGATGATGACTAATGTTTACATGTTGTCACACTTTTCAACCAACCATAGATATCTGTATATTGAGTCACAAACTTGAATGAAGAAAATTTGAAGTGTGCTATCGGCAACCGCTGTGTTCCCATTTTGAGAACATCATCGTGTAGACATGAAACCAGCAAAACATGCTTGGTTGCACTTTTGTGTGTTGCAATTACCATATTTTGTGCAAGTACGATCAGAAACGACGAAAAATATCGATTAAAGTCTCGGCGGTCACTGGGTTAAAAGAACGAATGGTTCATTTTCCACTCAGTGCAACAGAGATGTTATAGAGTTACCTTCGACAGATGGCTAAATGTTACCCTGACGGTCAAAGTATCACATTGAGACATAGAAGGCCACTACTTAGAAACATGACGCAGAGAAGTTTCATAAAGATTACAATTACCAGTGTCCCTTGCCATACTCGTCGCTACAGATAAACACCGCCGTCCAAAAGGAACGCCCATCGAAAGGATATTACACCGAACATCTCCTTAGCATGAACCTTTTGAGTCTGTTCAGACTTTGTAAAATAACTTGAAAGCAGTTAAATGTGTTGTGTGAGACTTAAACTTAGACTTGATAGCAAGTCTGTTCCTTATTTTGAAACTCGACCTACAGAAACCTTTGACTTGAGAAACCTTAGACTTAGTCAGTTCCTTCTTTTGGAATTCATCACACCTTGACTCGATAGCAAGTCAGATGTTTGAGTTGATCATCACTCGGTGCAATGGAGAATTTATAAGGAAACCTGTGACACATAGTTAAATGTCGCCCATGACGTTTAGAGTGCTACTTTGAGGAATAAGACCACAACGACTGTTGGAGAGTCGGATTAATGAAGTCTCAGCCCCGTGATACACTCCTCACTACGGATTTCACCGCTGTCTCTAAAGAACGCCCGTCAGCAGGAAGTATCATATCGAACTTCTACGTGCCATGCACCGTTGAAGTTGTCTGATAGCAGATACAACTTGATGCTTTTGTTTATATGATAGATTCAGTCAGGCCGAAGTCTGTCCAGGACAAACCACGTGGAGGTACTATCACATTTTGCCCCATGGTGGCCCTTAAGAGGACCGATGGTTCGTTCTCGGGATGATGCGGGAATATGGAACTCAAGCTTGCCGCTTCGTCTCCGGCTCGTTGACGGAAACAGGTGGGCGCTTTTCATTAATATCTGCAAAGGAAGAAGTTGTTAGTTATCATCATGACTTCTAAGCTAGCTATTTTTAACTTACAGAGCTTCTCCGGGCGTGGCTCATGCAGGAATCCTGCGATGGCTTCGGAGTGGTTGAATGCAAAGTGAAGACAGTCAACACCCCTCTTCACCCTTGAGTAACAACGCTCTCCTCCTCCTCGCTCGTAGAGAAGTGGCTCCGCTATCACCTCTCCCTTCTTGATTGGAATGTGTAGACAACTCGATCACTGTCGCTTCCTATCACTGCCTTGTACCTTGCAATGCGGCTCCTGATTGCTCTCAATCACCTTAGCCAACTTCTTCCGCATCCCTTCGATCTCCTCTCTCATCCACCTCATCTCCTTCTCTCTTTTCTTCTTCTCAACTAGCAAGCCTTCTTCTCTCGCATTTCGCGACAGGTTCTTGAACCTTTCACGCTCCAACTCGCCTTCTTTTTCATTTAACGCCTCCGTCACCTTCTTCAGTTCCTCTGTCATTCTCGAAAAATTTTCTGATTTCTGCTTATAGTAGAAAGCATCTTCCTTCCACTTATCAAGATCTTTTTTCAGTTTTTCATGCTCAGCGAGCAGTGGTGGACGATCTTGGAATGTGCGATACTGAGTCGCAATCCCGCTACTACTCACTGATGCTGTCTCGCTATCAAGATCAACTTTGTGGAGCGGACGAGGTTTGTTGGCTCCTTCTTCTGCCTCCCCCTCACTCTCGCTCTGGCTCTCGCTACTGGTCTCACTGAGATCAGCGAATAGTCTATCTTTATCTTCCTCTGTGAGCTCTTCCTGCTCACACTCGCTGTGTACGGAGTGCCATTGCGCTGGTTTCTCCATTAGGCGTGAAACTTAGTGTTTGCTGCAAAGGTAGCGCAACCCACCTATCTGC
Organism: Prostheceraeus crozeri; assembly: GCA_907163375.1. Taxonomy (NCBI): domain Eukaryota; kingdom Metazoa; phylum Platyhelminthes; order Polycladida; family Euryleptidae; genus Prostheceraeus; species Prostheceraeus crozeri. The sequence continues at coordinate 8,845 of CAJQUW010006708.1, forward strand.
TTCTTATTCGCACACTTGTGCTTTTTAAAACCGTCAGTCCTGAATACTTTTGAGCAGGAGCACAACTTGTACGTTTTTCGCACATTTGCTGGTTTAGGCATTTTCTGAAGAGAAAAAGGGAAAACAATGATTTTAAGTCCGTAAACGTTTGATAGCAAACGATTGATTCCTAGTTTATAAAACTCTAAAGCTTCTTAACAAACTTTGTCAGAGCACTCACCGTTCGTCTTGCAACTTGAAACAGGAGTGAAGACTAGAGAGAAGACGCGCTATATATACCCAGTGAGCACAACGCCATGATTCAGACCCTCCTTATTTGGTCATGCGTTTGACATGACAACAGCAGTTTTACCAAATACGGGCATCGGCAGTAACCATGCTTTCAGTAACCAACTCCCAACAGAAAGACTGGTTACCCTATGACGCGAAAAGTTTTGATGTCAATGCCTGCAGTAACACTCTAAGTTTTACCAAGTTACAATGACAAACGATAGACGTTGCAACCCTGAGTTACTGAGGCTAGACGAGATTTCACAAAGGCCTGATTTCACGGCCGTGATAGCAACCGTTTAGGCGTTAAGCTCTTGAATCCATTGACCATCATTTCTAAAATCCAACTCACATGTCAGTGAGGATAGACAAGTTAAGCTGATGAATCCGTTACAGGCATTACTCAGAGGGGATCTTATCCCAATTCCAAGGCCTCGGCCCTCAAATCCAACCTCCTGCGGACAGAGCGTGCGTCATATCATTGTGTTAGTATTCGGACCCCGATTTTGACATGAAAACCGGTGGAGTTATTTACATCAGGAAACAAGTCTCGAACCGAAGCTCGCCTCTGACAACTTTATAAATGTCCTTATTGAAATCAGAAGATTTGAAAACCTTACAAAACATCAAAAAATAGCAAAATTAAATTTTTCGGTATTTAGTACTACTTATGAAATTTTATAGGTAGTCTGTACATATAGGTCTGATCAATAACTGTCGAACTTTTTTTTACCGAACTCAATCGGTGCACTAGAACCGAAGATACACCGTTGATAAATATTGGACCCACTTGATCAACGTAATCACAAGCCATAGTCTGCATGGCTAACCTATAAATCTGACACCTTAGCTGATATCAGCAATGAAATTTTCTAAGTCGGCTTCCTAAGGCAACCTGATTTTGGAATTTCCGATGTTATCATCAGAGCTCCGGAGGAACGACCTACCTCTGACAATCTCTCTTGTCTTAATGAAATTTCTCATTCGGTTCCCAGCTTATATAGTATGTGGCGATCAGCTGATGACGTAATCTCAATCATCCAAAACTTTGAACACTTCTATCTCCGGTTCTAGAGTTCCGATTGACTTCAAATTTTGACAGTCACGTTTTCTCACTCTCACAATTCATTTAAGATACTATTCAACCTTCTCCGATCACCAGAAGCCGAGTTGAAAAACTCAAACTATCCAAAATCTTGGAAAATGCGTAAAAATTCGATTTTAAACAAGCTCTCATTTAGAAACGAAACCTTCCACAGATCTGAAAAGGTAGGATCCTAGAGAACAAAGTGCAGTCTTTCCACTAAAAGAAACCCGACGTCTTTACTCATTTCCAATCCTCCGCTATTCATCATTAAACATCAAAAAATTAGAACCATGAAAAATTCGAAAATTTTATGTCACTCCCACGACCATCAAAGCCCATCTAGTCGGCTATAAAATGTCACGAGGATTCCAAATCTGATCTCAGAATTCTCATACGATGCTTCGTTCAAAAGTTAGAGACATTTTCGTAAAATTCTAACTCTGTCGTTTTTTCGGCGATGATCAAAAATCAACATGACACTCTCACACCTAAACGAAAGAACGTAGAAAGAAGCCGTTCCGTCCAGTGAATTGGTCTCACTCTTAGCTTTTAAACAAGCTATTGCACGACTCTCTACCATCCCTACAAGCCAATTTGGAAGTTTGACAGGAGGGGGGGGGTCAGCACTTTTTCCTCCTCTCGGTCCGAGCAACCCCAACACATCCTTGGCAGACTTCCTTACAGAGAGGGGAGGCGCTGCGCTGCACATTTTGCGTTTCGGTCTGCAATGGTAAGTAATAAGTGTAAGACTGTTCCAGAACAGACGAAAAATCAGAAAAAAATTAGGTCCCCTTAATTGACGATATTTTTATAAAAATGGAGGTAATATTAATAATTATTAACGAAATTTATTCATTTTAGCGTTTCAAAAACGTCAATTTTTCAAAAATTTCGAATTTTAGATTGCCCCAAATCAGTTATTTTTGAGTTAAATCATCAATTTATGGACCAAAATCAGCAATTCTTTCTAGCAAATAGACGCAAAATAAATTTAAAAGAAAGTATAAATTATTTTCATACACAAAAAATATGGAATGTAATATATCGTCGTCATCGTGCAAAAATGGCGCAACTCAAAAAACCATGATTCGAGAAAATCACGAAAAACCGTTTTTCTCTGAAAAAATCTACATAATCAAGACAAATCAAATACCATTGTATAGAGGACAACATCACAACTTCGAATATATAACTTTCATTCCCAATTAATGAAGTTGGGTTCAATGTTTAGAGTAAATTCGTAAATCATTGCGGTTTGCACTTTTCGAATCCTCGTCCAAATCAATGTCACTTCTTGCACTTTGAGCCTCATCATCAACGGAAGATGACGTAGGAGGAATCTGCAAATTCAAATAGGCCTACAAACGTATAGAAATATTTGCAGCAGTCCTACTTGACCGAGTCGACAAATTATGCTGTTATATAAACATTATTAGAATAGAACCAGTATTCTATACAATGTATGAAACATGCTGTATGCATGCATTTTTATTGTGATTTAATCATATTTATATGCCGTATTGTAGGCCTGCGACTCATTCATATGAAAGTGTATGATCACAATCAATCAAGAAATCAAAAATTAGCAAGGCATGCAGAGAGAGAGAAATTGCCCGTAGCCTCAATATACTACGGCTTCTTAATTAATACATGTACAACTAAAAGTTTGCGTGATAGGCAAATGGGTAAGCAGACGTACAAAATTGATGGAATGCGGATGAAATCTCATAAACATTTCAATATTAATAATTGTGCATCAGGTCCTCTGACTTTGCTGCCACCAGGCGAATGGACATATCGCGTTCATCCTTATTAATAACGAAAGACAGAAATTATATAGAGTAGCAGATCGATAGTCAGCTTAAGCCACTTGCAATACTCGTGTTATTTGAATAAGGATGCACATGCAAAGTATACATGCTCGTAAGTACGGCGTATAGCATGTAGATGGAGCGCTAACTAGTATATCACAAGCTTGTGTAGTATATAGAGTAGACAGCATAAACGGTCACTTACCTGCTTGGGCACATCATTGCTTTCTTTTGTGAGATATTCTAAGGGGGCGTCTTGAGTATTTTCCATCTATATAATAATAATAATAATAATCGTGTATTTCGTCAAACCCCAGTATTGATAATCGTGGGGTACAATCACAGAACAATTTGAGTATGCATGTAGACAAGTAGACAAGAATAAGTAACAAGAGTCAAAAAGCAAACGCATAAATAAACTGGTGACGGTTTTAAGTCAAATTGAAAAATTCTCATTATCAAGTTTTGACATAAACACTATGAACGACTGCCTTCTTAGAGAATTCATATACTTCGGCAGAGAAAATTTTTGAGAATGAGGGAGTCGAAGCAACAATAATTCATGTAACGGATGATCCACATTTGAAACAATCTGTTGGAACAACCTCCATCCGATAATAATCCTTCTGTAGTCCAATGGAATAAAAAATGAACAGTTGCAGTTACTTGATCCACATATAATGCGATGACTACGTTTCTGCACTTGCTCGAGCAGTTGCGACAGAGACACATTTAAATGTACGAAAAGAGGGGCACAGTATTCCATCAATCCTCTAATACAAGCATTATAAATGGCTACAATGTCCTGCCTGCAGAAAAGTGGCTTCAGGTGTCTGAGTACATACAACCTAGAAGAAGCTTTCTTACACACATCAGTAATATGTGGTTTCCAAGTAAGACGATTGTCAAAAGTTACTCCTAGGAGCTTCATCTGATTAACACTTGGAATACCATCCAGTTCCAAACCGGTTAAACTATCATTTGGAGACAAGGAAATCATCATTGGGTACATTTCTCCCTCTTAATTTTCATCATATTGGTACTCATCCAATCGGAAACATCTTTGAATGCTTTGAGATTTGGGCTCATCATATCGTTTTTCTGTATAACACCACAGACGAATATGTCATCCGCGAACTTCACTAAGCAGCATTCATCATCTAGTCGCAAATCAGACACAAAATACTTGAATAAATGAGGACCCGCTGACGAGCCCTGAGGTATTCCACCAGTGATTCTGAATAAATTGCCAAAGTGTGATGACCATCTTAGTCGTTGGTGTCGTCCAGACAAATAATTGCTGATAAAAGTAACAAAAAATGGATCGAAGTTATCATTACGCAGCTTCTGTATGAGCAGTCTGTGAGAAACCCTATCAAAGCCTTTCTCCATATCAATGGAAGTCAGATGACATGCCTTATTGCCTGGGGTAGATAAAGCTTTAGAAATAAAGTCAGTAAGCTTTAATAAAGCACATGTTGTGGAGCTTTGTCTTCGATAAGCAAATTGGGAGCGATCGACACGCTTCTCAATGTCGTTGTCATACCATCGAAATATCTCGCGTTCAAAAATACGAGCGGGAATCGATAAAAGAGATATTGGACGAGTTTCATTTAAATTTGGTCTTGCAGTTTTTGGAATTGGTATTACGTCTGCGATCTTCCAAAGATATGGAAAACTTGCCGTCTCGAGACATCGATTAAAAATTCGAGATAGTGGATCGATAACACATATGACATCTTACTCCAAACTATTGAAGGTATTCCATCGGAGCCAGGGGATTTACGTGGATGAACGCTTCTCAGAAATTTCTCAACATCACATTTACGAAAGACAAATGGTACGATGAATGGTTCCAATTGCACTGAACCCGGATCACACTGCATGGTTGAAGCATACTGATTGCCAAGAATACGAAGAATATCGGGCACTGACATTTCAGGTTTACATCTTTGAAGCCAATTGGAGTCCTTTGCTGTACCAACCACCTTATCACGAATATTCCAAATTGATTGATTTCGAGATTTCATACGCTTGCCCCACTCGCGTTTGGCCTTGTCAATAGACATCTTAACTTTATCCCGATAATGAATATACAGTGTCCAGTTCTTCGAGCGGTAAGCACGATACCTCTTATTTATCATTACTTTAATCGACGAGCTCATCAAGGTTTATCTTACCACTAGTCTTGATATAATCATAAGGCACTTTCATAAGACTTTTCGTTGAGTAATTGATAGAAGATGTGACACATTTCATCCAAACATAAATTTGAAAACAAATCATCGAAGTCTATATCATTGAAACAATCAGCAACTGGTTGTAAGTTCGATTCGCGAAAGTCAAACACCTTTCTATAGTTATCCTTTACATGAAACTGGAAAATGGGTAAAACATGAACAACAGCGTGGTCACTTGATAACAGGGGCGGATGATATGACGGAGCACGATAATAAGGGATAAACTCATCAGATATCAATACCAAATCAAGTATTGCGTTATCACGCGTTGGTTCTTTAACGACGTTTGTTAAGTTGAATCCAATTTCCAGGAACTCAGGATTTATCCGATTGAAATCGCCAACGATAATCACTGGAGTGTTGAAGAACAAATCTAGCTGCAAATCCAGTAAGGATGTAATATAACCATCAAGTGCTTGCTTAGCCGACGCGTTCAGTGTCTGACCATTTGGAAAATATAACGTAAGGAGAAAACATTTAAAATCATTGCGAGTTATCCTGAGAAGCAGCAACTCAACATCGATGTTCTTCGAAACATTTTCTATGGTTTCCACCATGAATTCGGACTTAATCCACGCACATACTCCTCCTCCTTTCCGACCAGATGTTCTATCAGCTCTATAGACACAATATCCCGGCAATTCAATCAGACTATCAGGAACAGAATCACTGAGCCAACTTTCAGTTACGCAGATGAAGTCACTATTCAAGGTGGAAATGAAAGCAAAGAGTTCATCAGTCTTATTCAATATCGATCGAGCATTGGTAAGGCAAATTGATGGAAGAACGTTTTGGCGTCAAGGTAATTGTCTAAGAACAATTTTCCCACGTCTGATAATCACGTCCTCACCAGCATCTTTCCGTAGCTTCAGTTCTTCCTCCATTCGCTTCCTCTGCTCCATTTGAGCAAAGGTAAGATCAGGTCGAACGTATACTTTGCGAAAATCATCACTGTGCTTTAACTTGCTAGAATTTCGTAAGCAATTCTGTCTCTTTTCATCGCTCTTAAAACGTATCTTGACTGGTCTCGATTTACCAGAATTGATCTTTTTCGCTCCCAGACGCTTGAAATGAACGACGTCCTTCATATCGACATTGACCTCCTCTAATAATTCAGTTTATCATAATATTTTCTTGATCATCGAAGTTCTCAGAAGAATCAGCTGATGGCTCTGCCAGACCGAACACAATAACATTGGACCTCTTCTCTAACCGCTGTTCGTATTCATCTATTGCTGAATGAATCATAGTACCAAGGTCAATATTAGATTGTGCATTCACTTGTTTTCGAAGAAGTAACAATTCATTCTCCAACGTCATAAAACGAGTTAGTAAATCGCCGATTGAAATCGATTTGCAAGTGTTACAATGGTAAACCAGATTATCACATGAAGACATTGATTTAAGCGTAGAAGCAGAGACACCCGTACAATCCTTCCTTGCATGAAAACCTTTGTTGCAGATCTTACAGCGAACAATATCCGTATCAATCACTAAATCACAGCAAGAACAAAGAGTGGAGATATTAGTGACGTCACTACCCTTTCGAGACATGCTGTCAGCCAAACCAACTGGAACTGAACAGATTATACGGGTCTGATATGCAGATAAAAAATCGACATTATATCGACATATGCAGATAAAAAAATATCCCATTGAATGCGTGCTTTCCTAGTATTGCAGTAATAAAATTCAACTGTCCCACATATTTTCTGATACCCATCAGGAAGGTAGCTTGAGTAAGGAACTAAATCTTCAGGTCCGTCGAAGTATGTTTTTGTAACAGAAACCCTATCACCTTTCACCAGAATTTCTTTGCTGCGCTTCTCACTCATTAGATTCGATAATTAGATTGGATAAGATTGGACGCATATGAGGACACTCACGAATACTATGCTGTGATGCCAACATTGCCATGATCGACAGAAGCGAATCACGACAACTTTGGCAGCCAATGAAATTCCGCTTCTGTCCTTAGGGTAGAGGCGACTTTAGAATACAAAACAACCTCGCGGGATCGCTTGCGAGAGCCAGGTCAGATTCTGACATTGGTATGAGTCACACAACAGCGCTGACTTTTTGTTTCCAACCTTTCCAAGCACGCGTGTGTCTTAATTTTGAGATGTGTGGGACGGGAAATGTGAAATGTATCCTACATGTAGGCCATTTTCCCATAGCGCCCACAACCTGTCCACTAAGTGTAGATATGTTGAAGCAAGTGATTGATTCAGACCACCTGATAATGTCAGAAACTATAAACTCATGTAAAGAATTTCGGAAGTATGTTCCTCGTGTAGAAAACTTATATTTATGCGATTGATTAAAGAAAAAAGAGTCTTGTAAGATAGAATAGATTTGTTGCTTTTTTGTTAAATTCATTATGCTTAATATAGTGTGAAGTGAGAAAGCTTATTTTTAATAACAGTAGTCCGCATTATGTTCATATAAAAACAAATTTCCAACAAATAAAAAACAGAATTCGATATTCTTCTCACGTAGAGTAGCTCCCATAATAAGGGAAAAACTTACCTACATGTAGATACAATTCTTACTAACCATTTGACCCTTTGGAACTCAGGATTGTGAGAGAAATAATAGGTACATGAGCAAATCCAGCTGTCCTAAATGTGCAAAGTTGTATCGCAGATATGATTATGTTTTAGATAAAAGTCATCTCAGTGAGCCATCTTCAGAAAAAAAATGACGAAACAAATTTAATTTTCGTATGAAAAGAAGCAGGGAAAACTATTCAAAGCTCGATTCTCGATTATAGCGAAGCATGAATTAGCTTTAGGTAAAGAAATTGCTTCATTATTCTCTATTGGCTATGTCATCGATGTTCTTATATTGAAAAACGGCAAGAGCTGACGACGGCCATAGTAAAACTAATATCATTCTTGACTAGATCACGCAATACATAGAAAATTACCTACATTGTATACGTAAGGTACATCTTTCTACCGGTCCTCAAATAAATGTAATGGATTCAGTATTCGCTAAATGTTACAAATTTAGGTCAGGAATACAGCAAATTTCATCAGATACAGTAATAAAGTCACCTTTTTTCAATGCTCACTTTTTCACAAATGCAACAAAACATCTAATTTTAGAATATTTTTCCTCGGAAAAATTCAAAGTGCTATTTTTGAAATAAGATTACTCGGGAAATATTTATTCAATAACCAAGAAATTGTAACATACGCTTTTTGGGTGTATTCTTATTTTGGAACTTTCTTCATTTGCATAAAAAAGCATAGTTTGAGAATGACAGCCTTTTGAAAAGCAGTTAGAAAAGTACCTACATGTGGGTCACTTCTTGGTCAAATTATCATCATGGGCCAAAATGTATAATTGATCTATGTGATATCTATAAGTACAGAGTTAGAAATGCATGACTTGCGCCATTTTCATTTTTAGAACTGTGAATATCAAGGTACGCGCCAATTTCATTACAATTGAAAGAAACCAGATACGCCATTTTCATTGTGGGAATAATTTTCTTGAGTAAAAATACGCAATTTTCATTTTCTGATTTTCTCCCAAAAAATCATCTCTTACACTTATGAAAATGTGCTCATTGCAGATCCGCCATCGTAAATAATGACCAGCAACTGTTAAAATCCCAAAATCGCTGAAAATTTCAGTTTGCGCGCCATTTTTGCATGACGACGGCGATATGTAATATGAAATATAAACGGAAGGAATCAATTATTCAGAAACATCTCGAGATTTCATCATTAAACACAGCCAATCACAGATAGAATAGTTTCGCATCGCTGCGATACTTATCACATACGAAAAGTAAGTTAAAGAATTTTCGTATGAAAGACATGCCAGATCTCTGTTAAACATACGAGAATCTCGTGAATTAAATCTTAGTTTCAAGTTTGTATATGGAGTATTTGGGTATATGTTTTGTATGTGTAATATTCGTATCCAGCAATTTGCCAGGGTGTAAGGACATATAATATCTCACCAATTATTATTTACTGTAGTCCTCGTCTGCAGGATTTATCACTGACATTATCAGACTGTGCGTAATTTTAGGGATCACATAAAATACGAGTTGTTGCTATGTTTTATATACGAAGACCCGATGCAATATATGGGTGCCTTATTGGCATGCCTTTCGTTATGTGTAGAGCTTTATGTCACCTAGCAAAAAATTGTGATGTGCCACTTTACATACTACTTTCAGACAACCTCTGTCCAGTAGTATCCAGATCATACATTCTTTATGGATGGCGTGGTATTTGGATCGTAATTCTGATCTAGACTCCGATTTTACGTGTATGAAAATTTATGCCGTATGGTATACGTTGCTGCTTGGTCCTAATAATATTCACAACCAACCACGACTCCTAGTTAAGCTCAACTACCATGCAGTATAGTTAATAAAGTCATCATTTCTACTAAACGATAACTTTCCGACCCTACCATGTTGACTTATATTATCTTCAAATATAGCTATATTTGCTTTTCATATCAATTATAATGTGTTTTTATTTCGGATTCGATAAGATGTTTAAATTTGAGAAATTACATAATGCAGAAACGTTGAATGGTTGTATACTAATTGATTATTTATGAAAATGCCTTAGACTTACGTGTATTAGAATCGAATTCAGTATTGTAGTGTTTTTGCGTCTTAAATGTCATTATCTTTGCTACTTACAAAACAGTAGTATTGTGTCCACTCAACCTTCAAGCGAGATCTTTTATGACAAAATAGGCCCTACATCATGCGGAAAAGCATACAAACTAGATGCAGCAAAAATGTACCAAAGAAATATTCTGGTATCGTTTCCTCTCTGATGGACTCCCGTACATAGCGATTCTTATTCGTGGCTTTCTTATGTTTCCTGATTTTCATCATTTACATTTTTGTTTATCTTCTCGACCATGGATTTTATATTGCCAGAGCTCCCATCTTTAGTCTTCATTAAATTTATAAATTAATAGATTGACCTATATGTTTTGATTTTATTTCACCCGTCGTTCCACGTGATCCTCTGTACACTGTATAATCGCTCGCAATACCAATTACATACGAAGAACGCAATACCAAAAGTATTTTTTGGTATAATTTTCTGTATTCTCTTGGTAAAAAAAATTAATATTTGTGCGCTTTTCGTATGCCTTTCAAATGTGGTATGGCTTTACTCTACTATAAGCCATACCAGCAAACAATATTTACGAAGGGGAAAGCATCAATGATTTCTAATGTATGTTTGATTTAAGGCCTTTATGTCAATAAAGATCACACTAATGTTACTACTGTTTTATAAGTAGTGAGATAATGACATCTTTAAGTAAAACTTCCAATACTGAAGTTCGATTTTAATACACGTTAAAATCTAATGGCATTTAATGACTATATCAATAAGTATTTCAAGCCATCAACAATTATGCATCCATGTATAGTTTTGAAATTTATAAGAATGATTAATCAATACGAAATAAAAACACGCATTTATAATTTCCAATAAACGCAAATTGTAGTTTATGTTTTGAGATATATAAGTCAACATGGTAGCACAAAAGGTATCGTTTGAATGAATTGATGTTTATCTACTTGGTTCATAAAGCAGAGGTTACCAAACGTCCTGCAACGACGACAATTAGCGGGGAGCGTAAATTAAACAATAAATCTAATATACTTGAATAATCGACTGTCAAAAAACATATTCACGACTGGTATTACTGAAAAATGTTATTTGACAGTAGTATATAATATATACATATTTTTTGCTATGTGACTTAAAGCTGCTCATACGAAAGACATACCAATTTTCATCGGGTCTCGTATATACGAGTAAAACATACCAACAACTCGTATTTCAGTGTAAAACAGCCAATCACAGATAGAATAGTTCGTATCGCTACATACCAATCACATACGAAAGTAAGTGAGATGTGGTAATGAAAAAAGATACCAGATCTCTGTAAGCATACCAGAAATCTCGTATCAGATGTTAGTTTCTCAAATTGTATGTAATATTTTGTATATGTTTGTATGTAATTTTCGTATCCAGCGATTTACAGTGTACTGGGGTAGTGATGTGTTTTAAAGTATTAGCAATATATATTTATGAACTCTGGACTTTAAGTATCCTAATTTATCAACAATTTTCCACTAGGGTAGTTGTTTCAGCTCTGTTTTCTTCCGCATCCTGCATTCCTCGAATTTTTAACCCTCCCGTGATTTAATTTAATTAACTGTCCTTCAAACATACTACCAACAGTGTCGTCTTCAGATGTTTTCATACGATTACTGATCGCAGCAGGTTGTTCATCAATGTTCGCTGCCATCATTTTCCAACAAATGAGAAAACAGCAATTTCTTGACAAATTGTTGAATTCAAAATTATAAATCACTATTTGTTGTAGACTATCTTTTTTCTATGACTCCAAAGTGTAGAACTTCAAAGGCAGGGTTCAGCCAGGAGAAATTATTTCATGCATACGGCTCAGATTCATACAACAATGATCACTGTCTATTCCCCTTCTATCGTGATGACGTCATCGAGTCAGAGAAAGCAACACGCCTTCGAATCCAGTATCGTCTGTTTCTATTAACAAAATAACAAAATGATGATAGTAAGTCCATGGAAAATACCATGGGGCGCAGACTACAATTATACAGAGTATACAATAACAGTAATTTCCAGAAATCATAAGGTTAAGTCCAAGTAGATCAAAAACTCACTTTCTGCAATAACACTTCAAGTACAATAACATTTCGCTTAACATTATCAATATAATTTGCTGCACTGACCCCTTATTCATTAACTTTAAAGACAAATTGCTCGAGCTAAATGCTTGACAAAATTACTCTGCAAATTGTGAATTACAATATTACTGCAAATTGTGAGAAAAACGGCCTTAAAGTGAAATCTAAATTATACAGACCGTTTCATTGCACAAAAATGTTAATCCATTTTCAAATGTAATTTTAGTGTTGAAGTTTTGCTTCAATTTTAATAAACGATATATCATATGAAACCTTATATTCTACAGATTATATTGACACACACTTTGCTTTTTGAAGTGGTTAGTTGTGGTCAGTAGGCTATTCGAGAGAAAATTAAGCGGTTTCTTTGATGCAGGATTTTAATATGAAGACGACAAAACTTCTTAATGAAAATTGACAGATAGTGTGAGCTATCATTCAGCTTCATTATGTTGTAAAGATTTTAAGATTCGTTGAATGTACTGTACAAAGTGATACGGTATCAATAAGTTTTACCAAAAACTTGCTGCTAAAAGAACATCTGACGCAACTTTTCAATGATGACGATGCTCAATTTCAATAAACTTTATAACTTTATGTAAGAGCTTATGTCCAGTACTTTATATTGGCAGAGCATTTAGGTTGTGTCTTGGCAAGTCAGCAGAATTAAAAGTATGAATTTTTGGTCAATTCATTCCCGGTGCCTACAGACATATTATGCGGAATGCAGAAAATTAAGATTATTACTATTGAATCAGACTTGATGAAAATTTGATTCATGCTGAGTTATGATGATACAACACAGATAGAGATTATGAAAATGTATGTGATCTAAATTACGCACAGTCTGATATGTCAGTGATAAATCCTGCAGAGAGATTACAGTAACTCCATACAAATGAGTGAATGTTGAAAACATCATGAATCATGATAATTGTGAGATATTTATGGCCTTAGGAACACAGAATCTAAACATCGAATACAGAAGCTTCTATCATTTACCCGTCAGTGGCATGGCGTATAGGCTACCTTAGATTACAAATAGATTTGCTCGGAAATTTCAAACTGCGGATTAGTATAAATATAGGCTACTCAGGAATTCAACAGCAAGTAAAACTGAACTTTACCGGTTGGTTTTGCTTTTGACTCGCATACATCCGCGGCATTAAAAATGAAAATGCAGATTAGGAATCTGAAAAGAAAATAGACACATTCGAAGTTGTTGACAGACATCGTTCCATGCACGAAACACTTCTCAAATTTATAAAAGGTCATTTGTTTTAGAAAGCAAGGTAAGAGAGCTGTAGCGTACATAATTGTCAAACGGTGATGAAAATCATCTCAGCATTCACATAAAGGAACATAATTCTCAGTAATTTGAATAAGAATTGATGTAGTCATATTGTGCACTAATGACGCTTCCCAATCCATAGATTTCCAAATCCAATGTTGTTTTAACCATTTCATTAACCATATTAGACGTAGCTGACCGAGCGACGAGAGACGTTAGCCATGCTTCAAATACCGGAATAAAAGTTATGAATTCTCTCGATAAATATTTATTGGTCAAAGAAGCGGCAAGTTGCGCAAAAATCTGACAGGGCCTTCCGCGTCCAAGGCCTTCCTTGTCCCGGTCGATGTAAAGTGCTAAACGGCAGCCTGTTTGAAGATTTACAAAGACGTGAGTGATATTAAGAAGTGTGTTGTGCGTCAAATGTGAGGTGATTGGAGTGTGAAGACAGACTGTATTGCGGTAGTTCATGTTTTCTATTGATTTTGGGCTGAAGCTGTGTGATTGCCTTTCATTCACTATAGTCTCGAGTGTTGTCAAGTTTAACAATGAAAAAGACCTAAAAATCCCCGATGTCACGTCGTTGTGTTTATTTCTAATGTTATTGTTATCTACCCCCTCAAGATTGAGGATCTAGGAAGCAGATTCAACTGTTTCCAACATAGCAAAGCAAAGAAGTTGAAGAGATCCCAAACTGCTGTATATCCCAAAACTGTGATTTATCCGTAAAAGTTGAATGTTAAAAGTATATACAGGAGAGAGACGTTTGGGGACGCAGGTTAAAACGTGCAGATTGAACGTTGACATTCTGCACGTTTCACCAGACACTGAGACTGCGCATACTGTGTCTCATAGCACTACTTACCCTTCAATGAATTCCTTTTTTACCCTGGCTATCATACTGATACTAGTATAACAGGGGCTAATAGCTGAAAAGTATTTCATTGAATGTATTTTACTCAATGGTTATTCATTTATATTCACATCACAACATCATGAATTTGAGTAGGTCAAGAATAGGCGTACTTGAAATAATTAGCAGATTAGTATGAATGTCAAATAGAGGGCGCACAGCTGTCTCCACTGGTCTCATTCCCTGCGCCGATTTATGCTGGTATGCATGCATGTATTTATGCTTGACAGTGAATTTGTAGTGCATATTCAATTAATTATATTGAAATGATTTGTGGAAGTTGTCGTACCGGTAGACTATATGAAATTCTTTTGATTTTACGAGTTTTTTTATATTTTTTGAAGTTTGAGCTTTAAAGTTTTACGCTTCTTCAAATTTTAGCTTAAAATGAGTATGACTATCAATGAATAAGTGTTATGACAAAGATATAGGTGAGATCCATTTAGGCCAAAACCACCTAGACAACTTACAACAGATCTACATGTATATGTAAGTTTGCTTAAAACAATACAGGTAGCTTTGGATTTTGTGATATTCAGACAGAGATGGGTGCACGTCAGCCACAATTGCAGTTCGCTGATATCTATTTCAATTTCTCGAATAGAATGTAAAATGTCATCACTGTCAGAGACTGAATATAAAGATCGTCAATTGATGGTCAAGAACAGGAGGCTGTTGGTTATTGTCATGATGAAAAAATCCACTTCTCTCCTTCAGAGCTTATTGACCGAGTTGACATTATTTACAATGAAAATAATAAAAAGGCCAACGCTTCGTGCCACTGACACTTCGATGGGCCGACTTCTGCAAAACAGCATTTGATGACATGCATTAAATATGGAAGCAGCGAAACAGAGTTCAGGTGGCCTACTGCGTAGTTAGAAATTTGGGAGCTCGTATTTGTGGTTAATGGCTAGATTTGATCAATCGAGCTTCGGTCAGCCTGCAGTCCACTGCTACTGCGTAGTTAGAAATTTGGGAGCTCGTATTTGTGGTTAATGGCTGGGGCAAGAGATTTGATCAATCGAGCTTCGGTCAGCCTGCAGTCCACTGCTACTGCGTAGTTAGAAATTTGGGAGCTCGTATTTGTGGTTAATGGCTGGGGCAAGAGATTTGATCAATCGAGCTTCGGTCAGCCTGTAGTCCACTGCTACTGCGTAGTTAGAAATTTGGGAGCTCGTATTTGTGGTTAATGGTTGGGGCAAGAGATTTGATCAATCGAGCTTCGGTCAGCCTGCAGTCCACTGCTACTGCGTAGTTAGAAATTTGGGAGCTCGTATTTGTGGTTAATTGGCTGGGGCAAGAGATTTGATCAATCGAGCTTCGGTCAGCCTGCAGTCCACTGCTACTGCGTAGTTAGAAATTTGGGAGCTCGTATTTGTGGTTAATGGCTGGGGCAAGAGATTTGATCAATCGAGCTTCGGTCAGCCTGTAGTCCACTGCTACTGCGTAGTTAGAAATTTGGGAGCTCGTATTTGTGGTTAATGGCTGGGCGAGAGATTTGATCAATCGAGCTTCGGTCAGCCTGCAGTCCACTGCTACTGCGTAGTTAGAAATTTGGGAGCTCGTATTTGTGGTTAATGGCTGGGGCAAGAGATTTGATCAATCGAGCTTCGGTCAGCCTGCAGTCCACTGCTACTGCGTAGTTAGAAATTTGGGAGCTCGTATTTGTGGTTAATGGCTGGGGCAAGAGATTTGATCAATCGAGCTTCGGTCAGCCTGCAGTCCACTGCTACTGCGTAGTTAGAAATTTGGGAGCTCGTATTTGTGGTTAATGGCTGGGGCAAGAGATTTGATCAATCGAGCTTCGGTCAGCCTGCAGTCCACTGCTACTGCGTAGTTAGAAATTTGGGAGCTCGTATTTGTGGTTAATGGCTGGGGCAAGAGATTTGATCAATCGAGCTTCGGTCAGCCTGCAGTCCACTGCTACTGCGTAGTTAGAAATTTGGGAGCTCGTATTTGTGGTTAATGGCTGGGGCAAGAGATTTGATCAATCGAGCTTCGGTCAGCCTGCAGTCCACTGCTACTGCGTAGTTAGAAATTTGGGAGCTCGTATTTGTGGTTAATGGCTGGGGCAAGAGATTTGATCAATCGAGCTTCGGTCAGCCTGCAGTCCACTGCTACTGCGTAGTTAGAACTTTGGGAGCTCGTATTTGTGGTTAATGGCTGGGACAAGAGATTTGATCAATCGAGCTTCGGTCAGCCTGCAGTCCACTGCTACTGCGTAGTTAGAAATTTGGGAGCTCGTATTTGTGGTTAATGGCTGGGGCAAGAGATTTGATCAATCGAGCTTCGGTCAGTCTGCAGTCCACTGCTACTGCGTAGTTAGAAATTTGGGAGCTCGTATTTGTGGTTAATGGCTGGGGCAAGAGATTTGATCAATCGAGCTTCGGTCAGCCTGCAGTCCACTGCTACTGCGTAGTTAGAAATTTGGGAGCTCGTATTTGTTGTTAATGGCTGGGGGACAAGAGATTTGATCAATCGAGCTTCGGTCAGCCTGCAGTCCACTGCTACTGCGTAGTTAGAAATTTGGGAGCTCGTATTTGTGGTTAATGGCTGGGGCAAGAGATTTGATCAATCGAGCTTCGGTCAGCCTGCAGTCCACTGCTACTGCGTAGTTAGAAATTTGGGAGCTCGTTATTTGTGGTTAATGGCTGGGGCAAGAGATTTGATCAATCGAGCTTCGGTCAGTATGCAGTCCACTGCGCTATGACCTTTGTCCAAGATATCGAAGTGAGATTGAGATGTCACTGAACTGGTGCACTTTCATACCGTGTTCGTAAAGGGCATTTCTTTTGTTTTTATTGATCAAATCTCTTCTATGCTCATTTTAGCGTTTAATAAACGGATGGTTGGTTTGACCTATATAAAAATCATCACATAAATTACATTTCAGCTTATAAACTAAAAACTGGTCCCCACAAGAATTGTTTTGTGGTAAAAGAGAGCAGAGATGACAGGAATTGTGTTTCTTATTAATCTGATTTCTTTTATTAATTACTGTCTCTAGAGTGGGACCAGGTTTGCTGATGACTTTGATAGGAAGATCACATTGTTTAGCGAGTTTACTTAATTTTCTGTTACAGCCATCACTAACAAAATTTATAGTGCAGGGAACAGATGCTTCGTTAATTTTTTTTATTTTTATATTTGGTTTTTCTATTTATGTCTTTATGGCTTTATCAGCTTTATGCCCGATACATTGATGATATCTCCATTGTCCCGTTTCACAAAAATGATAGCTATAACATCAATACCATAACTGAAGTTTTTCGCTCTGTCTCGGAAGACATAAAATTCACCACAGAAGTGCCCAAAGAAGACTATCTAAACTTTTTAGATACTAGTATTCGAATAAAGAACAACAAGATAGAATACAAATGGTACACCAAAGAAATGCACTCTGGTATTTCTCTCAATAAACACAGCGGGTCCCACATCATGTTAAATCGAACTACATCAAGAATAGCCAAACTAATGCAGCTAGTAGATGTTCGGACCAAAATAAAATGCTGCCGATATATCTAACATTACAAGAACTGTAATCTTGTGTTCATCGCAACTCGTCAGAACATCGTTCATAATGCAATTTATTGAAGTTTCCGCACTGTGGCGACTCCGATCAGCAGACCGGTAAATTGAGAGCAAACCTCGTGGTGAACATGAAGTTGATTTAGCACGGCACGCAACAATTTCGATAAAAAGGGCAAATTTGAAATTGTCGGTAGCTACGGAGCTCGTCAGGATTTAACTTCGCAAGGATTTTTCAACTTTCAGTTTTACAAGAGTTGTTCTTATACCTAAAGGAACATCACCTGCATATAACGAAGCATTGATAATGTTCAATAACACGGGTGAGAACAAGTCAAAGAAACGTAGAAAAACATCACTTTGAATTGAGTCAATGTCACAACACTTGGTGCTACACATCTTTATTGTTTCAAGAGGACACTCATTTGAGATACACGAAAAACGCTCCAGTGCAATATCTACAGCAAAAATGAGAGCATCGAGATTTACTCAATGGTGCCACTAGTCCATGTTCAATGATCTATACTTCTCTAATTTATGAAAGATTTTAGTTTAAGATTCATATTTTTTGCAATACTCGTATACCCTTGGTTTTTGATATCCAGTCAAAAGCATCAATGTTTTGTTATTGTCTTGAAATACTTGTTTATATTCATCTGAACAAACCAATGCCAATCTATTTTTCAAGAATGCCATCATAGATGTCTGCTAAATCAAAAAAGCAAAAAGATAGAAGCTCACTTGATTCTATCACATTGCTTGCTGGAAAGCTTCGTCAATAATCGTCATTCCACAGAACGTTATTTAATTATTTCGGTCATAACAAAAACAATTACTTCTTATTGTTATATATTATATAATGGTAGAATTATTGTTATTATTCTATTCATTTTATATTATTATATGTCAGTCACTTCATTACATATATATTATATATCGTGCGTATATGGTGAAAATCCAGCAAAAAAGGTCCTCGTTTTTGCCCACTCAAAAAACATTCTAGAAAATGTTGATGATTTCTTTTGCTCCTGATACTGTATGTATTTTGGGTTTTTGTAAGATACAAACCGAGTTTCTGATCATGATGGCGTCGATGTGATGACCGAAAGTTAATACACATACTGCATATTTTATTCATTTGACATGATGTATATAGTGAAAATGTGGAAAAGGTTGAAAAAGGCCTCTGATTAGTCATGTTGTTGCTTTATATGATGTTAGAAAGGATCAGGAATGTTTTGATGTTAAACGATTATAATGTATACAAAATATCTCGGTCAGCATCCACAGGACCATCGGCAAGTTGCGCAAAAATCTGACAGGGCCTTCGGCGTCCAAGGCCTTCCTTGTCCCGGTCGATGTAAAGTGCTAAACGGCAGCCTGTTTGAAGGTTTACAAAGAGGTGAGTGATATTAAGAAGTGTGTTGTGCGTCAAATGTGAGGTGATTGGAGTGTGAAGACAGACTGTATTGCGGTAGTTCATGTTTTCTATTGATTTTGGGCTGAAGCTGTGTGATTGCCTTTCATTCACTATAGTCTCGAGTGTTGTCGAGTTTAGCAATGAAAAAGACCTAAAAATTCCCGATGACGCGTCGTTGTGTTTATTTCTAATGTTATTGTTATCTACCCCCTCAAGAGCGAGGATCTAGAAAGCAGATTCAACTGTTTCCAATACAGCAAAGCAAAAAAGTTAAAGAGATCCCAAACTGCTGTGTATCCCAAAACTGTGATTTATCCGTAAAAGTTGAATGTTAAAAGTATATACAGGAGTATATACGTTTGGGGACGCAGGTTAAAACGTGCAGATTGAACGTTGACATTCTGCACGTTTTCACCAGACACTGAGACTGCGCATACTGTGTCTCATAGCACTACTTACCCTTCAATGAATTCCTTTTTTACCCTGGCTATCATACTGATACTAGTATAACAGGGGCTAATAGCTGAAAAGTATTTCATTGAATGTATTTTACTCAATGGTTATTCATTTATATTCACATCACAACATCATGAATTTGAGTAGGTCAAGAATAGGCGTACTTGAAATAATTAACCAGATTAGTATGAATGTCAAATAGAGGGCGCACAGCTGTCTCCACTGGTCTCATTCCCTACGCCGATTTATGCTGGTATGCATGCATGTATTTATGCTTGACAGTGAATTTGTAGTGCATATTCAATTAATTATATTAAAATGATTTGCGGAAGTTGTCGTACCGGTAGACT
>CAJQUW010006709.1:0-13649 GCA_907163375.1 Prostheceraeus crozeri
TATAAAGATTCATTTTTGGTTGGAGGTTGCAGCGAGGGCGCGTCGCTGCATGTTCAATCATGTTTCTCTACTCAGCCGGACGATGCAGGTAATAGAAAATAGTTCACGAAATTATGATGTAACATGCAGATGCGGAGATTTTTCATATGCAATTTATTTAAAAAAAGTATAATAAACACCGCATGTGATATAATATCACTGGCATGCCGCGCCTCTTGCAATTTCGTCAAATCATTTTAAAGTAAGATTCTGGTTTTGAATGACCTCAACATGGTTTTCATAGTACACCTTGATTTCAATGAAAAAAATCAGCTCTCATTGTTTCGTATAATAAGTGTGATTTGTAGAATAGGAAGCTCTTGCGCCATCTATGATATTCCGCAAAAAATGAAATCGAAACAGGAGTTGAAGATAATAGTTCATACCATTGACCACAAACATGCGCACACACTTTGGACACTTTGGTGGTGGGGAGCCAAAAATATAGCCATTACTGCAACCCACACTTGCCAGTACATCGACTGAAAGCTTCGTTTGAATCTGTCCTTGTATTGTCCTAACAGGAATTCTAGCTAGCGACGGGAGATAGTGATCGTAGCCTTATGTAGAAAATCAGGTATATCAATATTGACGATTTTAACAATTCTTTTCCTCTCTTTTTGTTTTCTTTCATTGAATTGATGTTGAGCATCTGATTTATCTGTTAAGCTACGCAAAAGGCTAGATGTCTAAAAGTGCCAAAATACCAAGATAGTAATTCTTGAGTAGTTAGTGGTGCATTATTTTGAAAAATGCGAAAATACATCTGCTGATGCAGCTGTCTGAATATTGTATGGTCAACGTAATAGAGCTAATTTTGTCTGTCAAAATTAAATTATTGAAAATACACTAACTTTATATTTTTATACAGTAGCCTATATTTACTGTTCGTTCTGTTAAAGATTTGTGTTCGGGAGGTGGAAAACCGGTTTGGGCTTTCGAACAAATTGAATGAACCGTTTTCATTGATTCATTGATTTCTCAACAGAAAATAGCGGGAATATCAATCGTCTCCAGATAGCCCTTGAGAATCCAGGAAAAATTTGTTTCTCTTCGGAGTCATGCGTCGGAGGCTTCATTATAAAGGCAGGTGACTACGAAATAATTTAATGTTGAGATCACGGCCTAAAATAATAATTACAATTGCATTTTTCTATAACATTATGAATTATTGATATCTCTATTTCATGAATTTTATCGTCAGAACGTAGCTAGTGAAATGAAGTTTTATTCGGTACATAGCTTATCGATTAGCGACGTAAGGGTAGTGCCGTCTTCTTCATCTTTTAAAAAATAATAATCTTGTTTGCTCTGTCAGGTTTTCAGAGAAGAGAAGGTTTGAAGATTTGATGCTTTGAATTTTCCTTGAATTTGGGTAAGTTGTTGTATTTCATCTCAAGAAACTCAGACACAGCGATTGCTAAATGACGTTCTTTCTGAGAGGGTCATGTTGAAAGTAGCAGATGTGTGCTGCAAACGATAAATAGATTATTACGAGTATTGAAGCTTGACTATTTGCTTCCCCCTGTCCATCGTTTTTCACTTGAGGAATAAACGTTGATTCTGAACTGTAAATGACATCCTAACCAAGAGACAATTGCGTTTTTTTGTGATGGAACAGACTTGTGTTTCAGTGACAAACTCTTCGATACATGTTGCTATTTTTGGGGGGGTGGTTATACGATGTTCGCTTGAACATGTAAATCTATTATGAACAAAAAACCCAAATGTAATCAGGAAATTATGAGCAGAAGTTTAGGTAGTAGTTAAATCCATATACGGAGGATAAATTACAGGAAAGTATTGTGTGACATTAAATTAAAGCGTTGCTCTATCTTTGTTAAGTAGTAACCATACTTTGTACAGTTGTAAAGTTTGCTTGAATTAACGAATACATCATACTTCAAGATTACTCAACATGTATGCCTGTTCAGAAATGCGGCGTATTTTGGCATTTCATGGACTATTATTCACAGCCACCGAGTGCATGCAGTTTTTGATTAGCATGATATATGCATGAATTTCATTTGTAATAAATATTCACTAAATACATATTCATATATGTATTTAGTGAATATTATTTATAAATATATTCATTAATACGAAAATAAAATTACAAGTGTTTGTGCCTTGTAAACCGATACAAATTCAAGCAGCACTATGCATCAAGTTCACGAGGAAGTCAAAGAAGAAGCCCCGTTTCTTATCTGGTTAACTAGCCAAGTAAGCGGCAACGGCTGAAAGCTGAAGCTTGCAACCCTGCCGTTCAACGTCCGAAATAGGGCCAGATATTCCGATGACTCCCCAATGCAATAAGGTCATGTAATGTATGATATAATACAAGAACCAATGTATAAGTCCTGGGTAGTATTTGAATTCATCTGTAGAATAAGACGTTCTTCCTTCTCAGAAGAGGGAGAAATATTAGCACATAAACATGGTATCGAAATTTTCTTGAGGCATTAGCCCAGGTATATAATCCAAATAAAAACATCGTGTGACTTTAATCACAAGTGATTAATCCGGCACGACTTACAAAACAGTCCATTAGGCGAGATTGATCTCTCACGACTTAATGTGTACATTGCTAACTTTTATCGCAGGTTCTATTCTGACCCCGAAGTTCTGTATGATCGAGCCTGGGCCTGGCTTAGTTCGCATATTTTATGTGATTTTCAGGTTTCGAGCCCGTTTTTTGAGTTTTGTCTCGGCCAGTTATAACTTACCTCGATTTGAAAATAAATTATTACCCTTTGTCAATAAAATAATCTACGTTGCATGGGTAAACACAATGACATTCTAGACAGAAATCATTAAGCTTGTGCTTAGATTGTGCTGGAAAAGTCATTCTTAGATGTCGCAAATTCCTGTCGTATCAAGATTTAAATTACTCTTCTGATGCATGTATGAGGTAAATCGCATGGAAATGATGCAAAATCTTCAAAATCTCTTTAATCTAAAATCATCGTGAATAGCAATAATTACATCAAACTGCAAAATACTGTAACGACATATAATATGAACCGTATACGTGGAGGACTGTGCTCAATGCCACATTGCGATCATGAGGAGATTTATGCTTTCTGTTGTCATACATCAGCTGAGAATGTACTGAGCGATCAAATCTGGCTGAGTATGTACGATTGAAGAATACGCTGTGAGTGAATCAACATATAGGATTTGCTAGACAGCAGGGGAGTAACAACCGGCCCCGCTGACCCCGCGCGGCGTGGCGGCGCCTTACCCTGACTCAAATTGGGGGCCCCTAACCTATTTCAAAAATATATACTTGTGCTCGTAATATAGGCGAATCTTGTCAGATTGACAAATTTTTATATCGACAAAATTCAATTGTGAATGAAAAGTATGCTTAAAAGGGCAACATGAAAAGTCAGTTGAATCATTATAAAAAATTGAAAGCCTCTAGGAGTTGATTTTTTCCATTTCACATATTGTCCACAGCATGCGCCGTTGACATGTGGGTGATCCTGTAAGTGAGTGCGCAGTGCAATTTTACACAAGACGCTTCGTCATCCAAACGAAATAAGCTTCGAAAATATTTCTTTTTGACTTTCATCAGCAGGACAGACAGCATCAGCTATTGCCAAAGATTAAGGAAGACAGAAGCCAATTTTACTCTGAGAAGAGAGTGTAAAGAATAAGAAGAAAAAAAAACAAACAAAGTGTGATAATATAGCAAGAAAAGTTTATATGAGAAGTCTGGAAAAAAAAAAAAAAACAAACAAAAAAAGAGAATTTAACTTGTAAAGAATTAATAAGAATGAATAATGAAAAGTAGGGGAGAAAGTGGCTAATTTGTGCATAATAAGTTAGCATTGGAAAGAATTATTAAAATAAAGAATATAAATAAAGAATTGATGTAGGATAAAGGAGGGTTCTAGGGTAAGATAAGAATGTGGGTTAAAAAGATGAAAAGAAAAGTAAAGAAAGAGAAGAATTAGTTCATATACAAACTAATGCGTTGAGTTTTAAGAGAAGAAATAAAGCGGTTCCACCACGGATGAACGTTTCTGGTGATGAACGTTTAATTAATCGCAGAGTCAGCATTCATTGGCTCATGTATTTTCTATCCAGAGCGTTTGACACCGCATTGAGAGCAAATTGAACTTTCAAAGTCGAGTCGATCCAATTGGGTCAGGGAGAAGTTTGTTAAAGCGGTTTGAGATTTTTGAATCCGTCTGAAATCAGATTATTCACCATCTTCCAATAAAAGCCGGTTGCCAACAATCCCTTTTGAAGCTATTTCCGTCAGTTCTTTTAGATTCCAGAGACTGATTTGGGGGCATTTCGTCTCATGAATTTAATGTGGAGCTGAAAAAGTTGTCGTCAATGCGGAATCACTGCATGCTATGAGTTGATGAAGGAATCACATGTTGTCTTCGTTTGCTTGGAGAGCAGGACTTGCTGCAGCGATTTCACTGTTTTCTTAACATTACCTGTAACAGCTGGCTAGTGCAGAACATTCCTTCTTGTTTTAAAATTGAAGATAATTATAGAAATACTCACGCCCATCGGTGTCTTCAAAGTCGATTAGATGGGCTTGCCCCTGCTAGCCATCCGAGAACAAGAATGACCTCAAAGCACTGTTTGGGATGTTGTCATTAACAGTGTTTGCGTCCAAAAATGCCTCTCGCTCGGAGTGACAGATTTAATTTATGTAGTTTATCGTACTCCTTGAACATGGTCTGAGACTCTGAATTTTGAATATTGTTGATGTGACATCAACATTCTCAGTTAACATAACTTCATTCCGCTGATTCCTTACGCAATCGAAGTTTTCTGCCAATGAGGGCAAATTAAATTTTTGGACATGTGAAAATGATTTACCTTTGACTTTTCATCTATGGAGCAATTTCTATAACGGTACGAAATATCGATTGGTAATCATTCTAACATTTCTTTAAACATGGATTTTCTCATAACTTTAGCTTATTGAATATTGTTTAATTACATGTTATACTTGTAACTAATAATTTATAACACTGTACGCGCGCGCGCCATAATGATAATAGTCAGTGCACCGAATCGGCCTATGTTACAATGCAATGTGTGGGGACCCCTTACAAAAACTTGCCGTGGGTTCCGTCGATCAGCGTTACGCACTGCTTGAGAGATGGGTGTATTCTATTGTTTTGAATCAATATTGAGTGGTAATGAAACGTTGAGTTATTCAGGACACTTAATTTTATTATGGCAAACAGCACAAAAATACAATATTTTCATTGTGCAAAATATCAAACTAACATTTCTCCAACAACTTTACAAATTCAACAGAAAATGTGCCATTGCATTTTATTTTAACATTCACCTACTAAATGAAGCTAACTTAAAAGCGACCCCCAACCGAGGTGTTCAAATCAGAATGAATATGTAAAGTTTACACTGTTTTGATGATTATTTAGAGTGTTTAAACAATTTCCATATGATTTCGTATGAAGTCTATTATCGGCAGATCTATCAAAGTTTGTTGTGAAATTCAGTAAGTTTATGAGAATCTTCATTACTAAATTCGTTATTGATGTTCTTATCGGAATGGAAAATGCACTACTACTATATATCATGTAAGTTGGTCAAATTTGTAGAGTCAGGGCATCTTTGGAGTAAAGGGTTTGTGGGGTGGTGTGATTGTGGGTGATTGGTGTGGTTGTGGGTTTTTTTTTTTGTTTGGTGTCTGTGGGTATTTGTTGTATAGGTGGTAGGGGCCATGGGTTGGGGGGGTGCGTGTGGCCTCCAACATTTTGAAACCTTATGAGCTGAATAAAATCAGGCCAAAAAATACCTGTTAATTGATTTCTAAGAAAATAAAAAAAAATTGTGTTGTTGATATTAAATTGTGGACCTATGATCCTTCAGCAGAACTCTCTAGATTCGCCTATCCTCTTCCAAATTTCTCATTAATTAAGATGTGGCTCTCAAGAAGCTTAAGAAAAAGAAGCTTGACACTTCTTAATTTCCATTAATCATGTTGTTATGATGGTCTAATCATTTTCTAGATTCTAGAATATCAATTTTTTTCACATCATTCATCTTCTTTTATAAGATTAATTAATTTAAAAATTTTGAAAATTGATTTCGCTCGTCGTAGCTCCTCGGAGAGGATGAACTGGAAGAAAATTCGCCCAAAAACAAAACACAAAAAATTGATTTCCAAACAAAAAATAGTGTTCCATCATTCTGTAACAAATATTCAAACATTCGCAAGTCAAGGCAGTAATCAGAAGACAGAAATATAGGGTAGAACAGAAAAGAAGAACAGAAATAGCTAGAAAATATAAAAAAATAGCTTTGGGAGGGCCAAATATTCAGTCAATAATTTTGGCTAATGTATATAAAATGCGTTGTTCATTGTATGTTTTAAAAGCTGTATAATTTGGAGGTGTAAGGGTTAAAATAATCAACATATTAGGCGTTATACGTTTAATAAATATTTTGTTTTAGCGTACGTAATATTATTTTGAAAGAATAATTTGTTCCGAAAATAATCCACACTTAATAGGAATTTATAGTAGATTAGATTAGAACTTAAAAAAAAAAAATTAAAAAACGTCAGGGAAACAGGGGAAAGGAAATTGGTATTAAAAATAATATGCACAAAATCACAAATATACAAATAGTGGACAGATCACAGTCATAAGATATGGTTTGGGGTTTTGTAAATTTTCGACATTAGGTCACAATCCCAACAATAAGTCATCAGGTTGGGTGGGAAAAAGACAACATCTTTTCGGCTGCTTTGCGCTTTTTTGTACACAAACGATTTCAACATCAATATCGGCTTAAGAACGGTTATTTTTTTTTATGTTGGTGGATATAATTGAAGTAGCAAATATTACCTTGATAAACTCTGTCTCGAATTTTCGACTTTCCCACTCTTCTTAGGAAACAAATTCCTGTGGTTTGCTGGATTGAATGACGATCAACATAATGCTACTCCAAATAGACTGAGCCTGTTTTGCGATTATTACCTAATATCATTTGCTCATTTGCAAGCAACAAAAAAAAAAATAATTATCATCTTTAATGTGTTGTGTTTGAAATTACGTTTATATTAAAGATTTAGCGCATCCTTTTTCCCTATACAATTTATTGTTAGGATTCCATACAGGAATTTAGGAGTGTCAAATACTTTTCAAAGGAAAGATATTCAAAAGGGAAAATCTGCTTTTTACCCCCCTATGACGAAATAGTCTACGTTGTTTGAGTTGTTAATGTGTGTTGTAACAATATCAGAAAGAAAGCAGCACAGGGCAAAAAATTCTGTGTGTGAAATGAAGAAAGCATAGATAGAAAGAAACATTCATTGAAGTTTCACACCATCAATCAAGTAATAAGGAAGGCAAAATCGATAAAGGGAGATTATCGAAGGCAAAAGGGATATGAAATTATGTGATGAGCGTGTTGCATGACCAATGCTCTATGGGCATAGGACATTCACTTCGAGGGAGTTGGTGGAACCTTGTGATGCTTGTATTGTAATGACTATTTTTCAATCATCATAATGGACCGCAAACTTGGATATCTCAGGCCCTAAGTTAGGCATGCTATACCGTAAATTATTATTACACTGACTTCGGATGTATTTACACGGTCAGAATCTTAACGAATATGATTATGATGCTACGGTATTCTCCGAGCCGAAGGCGAGGAGCAATACCATAGCATCATATGAGTAGATTTGAGCTGTGTGATCATAGAAGTCAGTGTAATAATACTATGTGTTCGGAAAATTGAATGATATCTCATGACTCCATGGATATATTTTCATATTTGAATTCATGAATTTTTATGAAACAGCTTCAATTATCTAAGCAAGCATTCCTTTTCCTTCACTTTTGACTAATCAATGACATAGGAATGACGTCTGTCGAGATTTGTAAACATGTCAGAGGAAGAAGAAGTTTAATTCTGATATCGATAATTAGAATACCAAAAAGTACTTGGAATAAGATGAGATGGGCATTCAAGCTATTTGTCACCTGGCATGACCACACTGGAAAATAAGAATTGACGATAATGATTTGGAAAAGTATATAAAAATAATGTGAAAGAATTTACACCAAACGATCCTCAATCACTGTTTGAAGTACTTCTTCGCTGAGGTCAGGAAAAGTTGATGGAGATATGTATCCTCCAGAATCCGTTGAAAGGCATTGGTGCGATGCTACAGCTATATTTCAATACAGAAAATAAAATGGAAAATTTCTATTTTTACGGACATTGATTTCAAAAGTGCTCGTGATTCCCTTGATGCTCAGATGAAAAAATCAGCTCAACTCAACGCGGGTAACGTAAAACCAAAGAAAAGAGTCATTGCCAATTGATCTAGAACAAGAGAACGAATTGTGGGAAAATGGTTTTAAGTTTTTTTTTTTTGGTTTTCTATTTGGGGGGGTGGGGGCGGGGGGGAATTTCAAATCCAGATCAGCTAATCCACACACTTATATATCATTTGGGCGTTCATTTGAGCTTAGAGCGGCTAAAGAAGCACATCATGATATGGAATTTGGAGACGCTAAACTCCTCAATATTAATTCTTTTTGTAAAGACAGTGATGATAAAGAATATTTGAAATACGTTGAAAGAATGTCAAAAAACAAGCGTTTATGGATTAAAATGTGCCAGAATGGACCCCAAAGACCGACTCGAGATTTTATCAGAACACGGACAACCCAGATCGATGTGTGATCAAATTATATAAAGGAGTACATTCGACATAGACCAGATGGTGCGTGCAAAGCATTTTATCTGACGCCCTTACAGAAACAACAAATAAAAGGAGCTGTTTGGTCCAAACGCTGCCCAATGGGGATTCATAAAATTGAAAATACCACTAAAACGTTGATGAAAAATATTGCCAAAAGACGGCGAATTCTTTACGAACACTTCTTTACGACGCACTGCTAAGACTCGACTTGTACAAGGCGGCATATCCAAGGAGGTTGTAGCACTCAAAAACAGGTCGAATCAATGAAAATGCAGATAGTGCCCTACATTCATGCCGAGGTATTCGAGAAAGATATGTCGAAAGTGCTGTAATGGGATCATATGAAGCTACAACAAACAATGTTGTATCTACAAACAACACAAACACACGAGAAAACAAGTCTATCAATTTTTATGGATGTACTTTTAACAATTGCACTTTATGATGTGTTACTCTATTATTTGTATTGGGTTGGAAACTAAGCTCAGACTCATCTCGTAATTATTAATAATTTATTAGTTATCTCTAAGAGTGTATTAGTGGTTTAGAAGTCTAAGACAATTCCGTCTTCAATTTTTTGAATCTGGCACATCTTCTAGCTCTCATGGAGCATTTAAGAGCTAATTCTTTTCGCTTCGGTGAGTCAGAACTTAGTTTTCAATCATAGTACTGTTTCAATCGTTAAAGTGTGTTATAACACATTACAGGTAATCTACTGCAGTAGATTACCTGAGAAAGATATTGCAGTTCAAAATATACATGTTGAATATGGATATCTAAGCGTATTTTACTCAATTATAATCGACCGCCTAATTGCATTAGGGGCATAGCACATGAGGCGAATACATGCTAGTAATAAAAAATCTAAGATTTCAAATTTCTTGACTGATCCCTACAATTTCAATAAACCGTTTTACAGATGCATGCACGTCAGTTCTATACTTTGTTAAGCATTGTTTGAAGGATGAGCAATAGATTTTCATGCACAAAAACAGTAGGCTACTTATCAAAAGTTTGTAGGGGATACAAGGGGATATTCGCGATACACAACTCGCAAAACGTGGGCTGAAACTTTTATGATGAAGCAAAAATTGCTGTGATCGATTTGAAATGACATTCTACAATGCTATTTTCTTTGCTTTATTAGAATGCCTCGCAAATGCAGTGCTGCCAATTGTCGCAGAAATTATGAAACGGATGAAAAGAAAGTTGTTTTCGAATTTCCTCAGTGAAATAAAGAGAAGTTGAGGAAATGGCATGTGGTATTGTCAAATGTCACAACGCACGTCAGCAGAACTCTGGGCTCATCTACTGCGCGGCTAATATCGCTGGAATTCGTTCATCGCATTGGCCAGTTGACGGGAAAAATTGGAGAGTCATACCATAGAAAATGACTCCTTTTGAGCCAACATCTCGAATTTTATCGAGCTTTGTCAGTCAATTGCAGACGTGCTACTTCTCCTCATGACTCGTTTCGTTCGTGCCCTTCGTCGGACACATCAAGTGTGTGTATACAGGTTGAAATCTCTTTTGAAGGTATAATGGCTCTAGCAGCGCGCCACAACCGTGACTATGAATTATTTGTCTCGTTTTGATAGCTGAACAACGCAAGTCCAAATGGCACTTTGCGGCATACATTATGACAATAGTCTGTTTCTTTTGGGCTCTTTCAATGATACATAGGGCCTATCGACCAGGGGTGTAGACACATCTATTCAGGTAAATACTGATTTCACTGGTCACAGCGTGGAGATTAAGTGCTGAAGTCACAATTCCACATTGCTCATTTCGTTTTCAAAGTACAATGGAGCGTTTGGGTCACAGTTAGAGTATTCATAATATTTATTTCTGCAGAAATTCCGCACCATAATGTCTCGGAGGGGCTTTCCCTTTCACCAAAAGTGTGAAAATTGATGAGTTGAAATGACGGTTTCAAGCGATGGATACAGAATAATATATGGAAAACTGAATTTGTATTGGACGCAGCAGATTGCACTGAAATGCATAGTAAATAAGTGCTGAGTGGACGCCGTCTTGCAGTGCTCGCACGCCTTTGATTGCCCTCACCATTTGCATTTTCATCAACATTTACAAATCAGCAGAATCAAATGCTCTACGGGTAGCCGTGTTGGATACAGCTTGCAATTGACGAAGTCCAGCGTGTTGCCTTTATCGTTTTGAATGAAATGAATGGATTGAATTGCAAATGGATTTAGTCCGGCAGCCACAACGAGTTTCTGCAGGGAACGACTTTCATAGAATGATGCACACCCTATGCCTACCTACTACGAATCTGTGCATCTGCCGAGCTCTACCTCCACAGAATTAGACAGGTCGCCCCTTCTTCTGTTTGACTAGAAGGGAAACATTGGAACATGTAACGTAAATGAAATGGCACAATCTGCTGACATAATACCATACATAGCAATCGAACAATGAGCAGCCAGTTCAACATTAAAAAAGGCAATTACATGAGCTGATGATGAGAAAATTGGCACGAATCTCACAACACCTGCAGAGCACCACCAAAAACAGGTTTTATCATGAACGTCAACATAGTTAGTTCTTGCTGGTGCAGATCGTTTGTCAACAGAATAGGCAATTGCATGTTCACTAAGGTGGCTCAAAAAACCGAAAGTTGGAAAAGTCAGGGTGCACGTCGCCCAAAGTATTACTTTTGGTAAGAAAACTGTACATGTGAAGTTCTAGCTCGATTGGTCAAGGTTTAGGGGTCGCCCAGAGAGGTCAAAATGAGGTGAAATGTGCGAAAATGACATCATCACGTGACCTCAAATGACCTTTCTGACCTGGTAAAATGATAGATTGTGGTCACATTTCCATCTGTTGTTAATATATTATTTTGGTCTGAAATGCTTGCTTTTAACGCAATAGAGCATTTAAGATCCGAAAATCATGCCTTTGGATAGGTCACGTGACCAATGCGATGGTATGACATGAAAGCATAAAATGTCACTTTGCGATGAAACTAAGCAGTTTAGAGTCATATGATGGATTACCAATGAAAATAAATGTGACCACTATCTATCATGCCATGACGTCAAAAAGGTCATTCAAGGTCATTTGATGACGTCAGAGGGTATTTTAGCTCAAATTTAGATGTTTTATTCACATCATTTGATGATGCCACCAAGAATAAGCTAGAACAAGAGTAGAAAACATGTCAAAGCTAAGCATCGGTAGATTTACGAGACGAATAAGCGATGATAGATGCTTATCAGTTAACAGACCCTTGAACTGACAACTTCGATTGGAATTTAATCTGATTCCAATTGGGTTTTTTTAGTATCTTTTAAGAGTTAAATACGATTTTGATTAGTTGTTGTTTTTAACCCCAACTACATACTGAGACAGTTTAAAAATGAGTTATGGTCGTCCATAATGACTGAAGTGCATACTTTTAGTGGTAAAGCAATATTTTTAAAAGACATTTTCATGAAAATCGATGCTTTTCAAATAATTCATTACGATACTATCAGACGTCAAAATAAACTTTACAGCAAACAAATAACAGAAGATATTGTACAAATATAGAGTACATTATGAATGCAAAGTATGTGAAGCAAAATAAGTATTTTCTTGGGAACTGGGAGCCTGCGACGGTGGTCGGCAAAACGGAATTGCTCAATATTCGTTATGGTTCGAAATACCAGACTCGACAGCAGACCAGACACGGGCAGTCTACCTCTCATGTAATTCACTCCCTCCTCGAAGTCATCGAAATTTTCTGCAGAAAGGGGCATGCTTTCAGGTACATAGGTAGATAACCTTGTTCATCCATCGAGCATAGCACTGTCTCGTAGAGCCTGAACGTAACACAGCCACCTAGTGGCACGGGAGAAATAGTAGAAAGCGCTTATGTTACTTCTCGATTAGGAAGCATACTCCACTGCGTACTCCTGTGACGCTCACAGTATTATCAAAAGACAGGCCAATTACTCGGTCCTTCATTTTCTGCTCATTGAGGATCGCAACCACTACCATGAAAATTTCAGCTCCACTTCCTACAGCCAATTTCGAATCACCAAAAACCTGTTCTAGCTCTTGTCCTTCCTTCATTGTGAGGGAGGGAAGGCTCTTCCCATCCAAGTAACTGACGTGATTACCAAATGAGACGCTGTTGCTGACGTTGCGCCTTGAGCCTAGAGGTTACTTTGGCTCGCCTCACCGAAGATGATCACTCAAGACGATACTATGCAGTGGCTGTCTCAAAACTTCTGCCAAAGCAGTTGTGAATGTGATGAACATAGCTGTACGTGTGGGAGTTCCAGCTGATCCAAAAGTTGGCCGCTGGAGCGAAACTTTGATTCTCGGAAATGTCGCAATGTCGGAGGATGTCGATGTGAGAACGAGAGGGGTCCCATTACGCACTTAGTTGGTGACGTGGTTCGTAGATTCTTACGAGGATGAGACCTAACTTCTCCCTTGCAGACCGATCTGTGCAAAGCAATCTTGACTGACTTATCTGGTGCGACCGCACGGCTTATTTCCGTGTTCTCAAGCTTCACCGCCTTGGTTATTTATTGCTTCTTGCTTCCACATTCCCTTGTTTAGCTAAAACTTCATCTGAGTTCCCCATGCTGTCTTTCCTCTCCCCATCTTATGTCACTCACCTGAAAATTCAACAAATAACACCTGTGTTGCAACAACTAACACGCTTCCTCATACTCATCGGTCAGATGGGATAATAACGTTATTCATGTCGCGCACTGAACATTTAGTTTGACTGAAGATTGTATACTTATTCTGCCGCATACTTGGTGGCATTATCAAATGATGTGAATAAAACATCTAAATTTGAGCTAAAAATACCCTCTGACGTCATCAAATGACCTTGAATGACCTTTTTGACGTCATGGCATGATAG